>AFQZ01000471.1:0-37008 GCA_000222935.2 Aciculosporium take MAFF-241224
AAGATGTCTGTAGTTTTTTTTTTTTTTTTTTTTTTTCCAATTGTTCTCGTTTAGGGTGAGAGGGTGTGTGACGTGCAGACTGAGCCACGGTCAGGTCTTGTCTGAAGCAAGCTTTTCCTTTTGTCTGTAATTACAGAGGCAGATAGGTATAGGATCTTTGAGAGAAAGAAAGCTATATATAGATGATTACGGGCTCTTTAGTATAAAACTAAGAAGAGAAAGAAAGAAGAGACAGAAAGAAAGAAAGAAAGAAAGAAAGAAAGAGGAAGAGAAAAGAAAGAAGAAGAGAAAAGAAAGAAGAAGAGAAAAGAAAGAAGAAGAGAAAAGAAAGAAAAAAAAAAAAAGGAAAGAAAAAATAGCAGCAAAAGAGACTGGCCATGATAACTTGACGTCCAACTGCATGTAAAATCGTACAGCGGGAGAGGTGTACGTATACACAAGTCGGCGGCCTCCAATAAGGTTGGCCGCCAAAGCGCGCACGCCCAAGCCGTTCGGATCCGAACAAGGTCTCATGTGGATGAGACCAGAAAGGGCAGATACGAGAGAGCGCAGGGCGGTGGCACAACCCCGAAGCCGAGGCGGCAATGCCCATGTTGAATGGTGTACACCAGGCAGGGTAGTGAAAGACGGGGGTCACCCAACGGCAAATTGCTCAAACGCACGTGCATGGGTAAGGGGACGGCCGCACGTCGCATGGAGACATGTAGAATTTCATTTCCCTTGCGTTCTCCTGTCCCCCTGTGCTCTGGCTCATTCTTTCGGCCGGGGTTTCCTGACCATAGGTGGAGTGGGCGGCGGGGGGGGATGCGGCATCATTCTCCCAGGACCTCGCCATCGACACGCCCTCCCCAAGAAGAGAAGAAGAATAAAATAAAGGGAAACCTTGTTCGCGGCATGGGCCATCAGATTATTTCCTTTGCCCCGACCGACGGGTCGCGGAGCCGGAATGGACAGACAAGAAAAAAAAAAAAAAAAACCGACCAACGTCTGGGTTGCAATCCCGGCTGCCGTCTGCCGTCTGCCGTTGGTTGTCTGCCGTTTCGGCAAAGACGAGGTGTAGAAAGGAAAACAGCTGACTTGGGTGCGAAATCACGGCATCATCGTGCCATGGCAACCATTGTAGCTCGATGGACTTTTGTTCCATGTCATTTTCTTGCCCGTCTTTTGTTTCTATTTTCCCCGTGCCCCAGGTCCGTTGACCCCAAGCGCCAACGCCACGGATTCCACTTTGATCCCCGCGTAACCTCGCGGCCCGTTCCTCGGTCCCGCTCCTTTATCTGCTCCTGGCTTCTCGTTGGGTCCACTGCACGCTGTAGTGCGGTTAAGGGAAGAGGGGCGGCCAAGGGGAATGAAGAAAAGGAAGAAAGAAAAGTGGCGTAGAAATTCAGGACGGCTCCAATGTTGGAGATGTTGTTGTTGATGGGTTTTCCCTCCCCTCTCATCTTTCAGATCCGCCACCCTGTGAGACCAAAAAGTGTGAGACAAGCTGCTGGGTCAAGCTGCCAGGGTAGGAAGACCAGCGTGGCCTGGTCTCCCCGCTAAATCTCATGATGGACAGGGGAGAGGAAATTAAACAAGAAAAACAACCCTTTCCCCCCCCCCTATACTTTGAAAGGGCGAGTGTGAGCACAGCAAAGGCTCTGGCACATCTTCACACACGTCTGCTCTGCTCTTCTTCAACGTGCTCCATTCTCGAGCCATGTCCTTGGCTACCCCAAATCTAGACGTCGCCTGGTGTCTTTTCGGAAACGAGAAATTGGAGCCTTGCCGCTTCTTGGCGCATCCTTCTCATTTCGTCTCCAGACATTGTCCGATTCGGACACCCCCTGTCCGCGGAAACGCTCGATTGGGTCTTGTCTTTTTGACATGCAAGGAGCTAGGAGGTGTACGGTACGGTAGGTAGGATAGATCCGACGGGGCATGGTCGGAACCTATGTGTGTGTACATATGTGCAGTAGGACCGTGAATGCTGGGGTAGGGAAAGAAGGCAGGCAACCTTGAAGCGCTAAAAAAAAAATAACAAGGAAACAGAAGAGGAAGGAAAAAAGAAAAAAAGAAAAAAACCAGGCAACGGGCTCCGCCTCCCCCCACTGCGGCATCTCAACACTTGAAGCACGTTCGATGATCCTCAAAAACGAGAGAGGGAAAAAAAGATGAAACAATTCCCTTTGAGGCGGCGACAGGGCAGAACAGACGAATCGAATTTTCTTTCCTCTTTTGGACGACTAGGGGAGGGCCCGTTTCGTATGCACAGCCAAGCCATTGGATGATGGGTGCTGGCCGGTGTTTTGCTCTTAAGCATTGGAGCAACCGGCTCGACCGACGAACGAGACGATTCCGACCAACCGCCCTTGCGTTGACCGTTTTACCTTTTCTGCACGTGTTTGTCTCTGCACAGCATTGAAAGAGAAAGAAAGCTCGGTGGCGAAGAAGCAATGGAGCTGAACTGCTACACCAATGAGCCCACGCATTGGGATTTGGACTGTACGTCTGAGGCCTCATCTCTTCCCCTTGTTTCCTACCATGGTTCTGTCCTTTCTTTTCGGGTGTCGTCGTAGTGATCTAACATGTCTTCTTCTTTTTTTTTCTTCTTCTTGTCGTGTTTCTGGGCAGATGCCATGTTTCTTGGCCCGGACCCGAGTCTGCTCCCGGACTACGCGCCCATGGACCTTGAACCAAGGCTGTGCCTGGACAGCTACATGGACTTTGGGCCGCACGGAAGCCTGCCGCCGCTTCTCGGCACAGAGGCGGACCCGTTCGGCACCGCGACGGGCGGCAAGGCGCCGTCGTGGAACCGCGGTCTTCAAGTTGCGCACCCTCACAGGAAGATGCAGTACCCGCAAGAGTACGCCTACCGTCCGCCCCCCGACCAGACGCGCAGCCCGGCCCCCTCGCAGCGAAGAAGCATCTGCGCGACCTCGTCGTCGGCGGACGACACGCCGCTGGCGAGCAGTCCCCTCACGCCGTCGAGCGACGACGCATCATCATTCGGTCTGGACAGCTCCAGCGGCGGCGGCGGCGCCGCGCACGAGGCCCCCTGGGCGACGACGGCAGGCTGGCACTTCCAGTCCCCCGACGCCTTCCGGGACGACATCCTGCGGTGCAGCACGGCGGCGGCGGCGGAGGAGGATGCCGCCCGCGGGGGGGGATGGTGCTGGGGCATCGACACGACGACGGCGGCATCCCTGATGGGGGCGTGTGCTTGGCCTGCTCCCCTTCCCCCTCCCCCATCTGTGCCCGGTCCGTGCCGGACGACGAGAAGGTTGCGTACCGCCACCGGCGGTCACGGCAGCGCGCCGCCGCTCTACACGAATCCAGCATGGGACTCCTCGTCCATGACCCCCCTCGTGGACAGCACTCCTGCCGCCGCCGCCGCCGCCGCCGCTCGCAGCATGGCCTTTGTGCGCCCCCGCCGCGGCAAGCAATCCGTTGAGCAACGACGGAGAAACCACATCCAGCAGGAGCAGCGGCGCCGCGCCATGCTCAAAGACGGCTTCTGCGCGCTCGCCAACGTGGTGCCCGGCCTCGGCACGCGCGAGATGAGCAAGTCGGCGATTTTGGAAAGGGCCGCTGAGTGGCTGGAGGGGCTTGTGCGCGGCAACAAGGCGCTGCGGGAGAGGGAGTTGGTCGTGAACGGTAATGGGTCGCGTGAGCGTGAGCGTCGGCAGGAGGAGGAGGAGGGGGGGGGGGGGTGGGTGTGGGCAGGGGTTTTCTGATCACCCTCTCCGTTTTTCATCTTCCTTCCCTTCCCTTCCCTTCTTTCTTTCTTTCCTTGATTTGTTTTTGCATTTTTCATAATTTTTTTTTTTTTTGCTAGCTAGCCTTACATAGGGGGGGCGGTGACGGCATGTCGTGGATCTATGTACGAGGATGTTGCATAGGTGTGTTCTTCTACTTGTTCACGCCTTGTGCTCGGCTGACATGATGACAAAATATACACCGCAGGCAGGTGGTC
Source organism: Aciculosporium take MAFF-241224 (assembly GCA_000222935.2). Classification (NCBI taxonomy): domain Eukaryota; kingdom Fungi; phylum Ascomycota; class Sordariomycetes; order Hypocreales; family Clavicipitaceae; genus Aciculosporium; species Aciculosporium take. The sequence goes on from AFQZ01000471.1 coordinate 3,956, forward strand.
TTAATTCTTGACGTTATTTCTTTCTCCTTCACATGGGGCTCCTGGCAAAACACGCAACCACCTATATAGTCGTACGTCGTCAACATCCGGCTTCTTAAAGGACATGGTGCCATACATCTGACGTGACACAGAAACAGAAAACGCACGTCATGGCTGTCCCACTTTCCGTTCGGCCGGTGGCTCCTTTGTCGGGCCCGTCCCCCCCCCCCCCGAACTTTGTTCCCGCTGCCGCGATAAAGACAAGGAACCCTGTTTCCGGCCCGGCCCGGCCCGGCCCGGCCCAGCCCAGCCGTTTTTTCCCCTTTTCCCTTCTTCAGCTCCTCCCACTTTGCGTAGCGCATCGTGATTGCCGTCCTTGTACTAGTATCATTGAAGGACGCTAGCTGGCAAGGTATGCTCGTCGTCCTTGTACCATGGTACATAGGCCTGCGCTGAAAACCGATCGATTGCGGCCCCGATTTCCCATGACGTATTCGGACCTGGCATCTTTATTTCCTTTGTCTCGCTTCCCTTGTTGGTTTTTCTTCATGATGTACATGCAGAAAACTTGGACTGCCACTGTTGGAAACGAATCAATCCCTTCATCGGCTGCAGAAGAAGTCTTGTTTCAAACCGAGTGTTGGTCAAAGGACCTAACAAGAAGAAGAAGAAGAAGAAACCTCCACTTTCGATAAAAACGTTTGCGCCAACCCGACGCCATCCATCCATCGCAGACGCACCCAAAAACTATCGCGGTACCTGTGCAAATCTCATCGTCCCCTTTCCGTTCCCCCCCTTCTCAACACCATGATCCAACCACATGCAGACTTTCCCCCGCATCCTATTGACACACAACAGTCCTTCGACAGACAAACCATGGCCCTTCGGGGAAAAGAGCCCCCCACTCGCAAGACATTCCCCAATAGGTCTTTTTACATGTGCGTGAAACATTTCTCGCCCGGTAACTTTCCAGACCCCACATTCTGTTCCTCCGCATACCACCTACCTACATGTGCATACATACTTCATCATGTATGTACAGGAACCAGACGGTGCATACATCCAGGAACCGTACATACATCAGGAACCGAACCGTCGCAAGGCGACACGCTCCGCCACTTGACTCGGGGCATCGCGATCCCTGCCGCCCATCTTCATGTCCACCTGCCCTCCCTCCCTGCCTGCCCTCTTGCCCCGGTCGAGATATGCACACCAGTCCTCGCTAGCCGCGCACCTTCCCATCGGTGGGTAAATGGTCTCGCCACTGCACGGCCTGTCTCACGGCAAAAGTTCCCCAAAATCTTGGCAAGTTGACGTGAAATGGCAACCTTGACGCGCCCTGCAACGCCCCAAGGTGGTCGCAGCCTCGTCGGCTTCATTCTCCATGCACTCGCAGGCAACGCCAGACCGGCAACAAGCAGCCAGACACGACCGCAAAAGTCTCCCACCTTCTTCCACAGGACTGTCTTTGCAAAAAAAGCACCCGTTCTTCATCCCCCCCCCCCCTGCTTTCCTTCCTCCCTCCTGCGCTGCCATTGTTGTAGAAAGCGTTGGCCAACAGTAAGTTGTTCATCAAATCCTCGCTCCCTTGCTGCATACTCCATTGTGCGCAAACAATGCCGAAAAAGAAAAACAAAGAGATGAAATTGACCAGACCCACAGTCTCAGATCGTGTCGTCACATGGTTCGCGCAACGCGAGTCCCATCATTCATTCTCCTTTCTTTTTCGTTCCTTGACTCATCTGGGGCCCAAACTGTCTCCATCGTCTGACTGACCGTGATTTCACGTCAAATCTCGCGCCGACAGAATCTGGCTCAGTTCCGCCAGTTTGACAGGTTTCGTCAGAAATAGGTCGATCCCGCTCGTGAATGCCTCTTGCTGCGCATCTGCCGAGGCCAGTCCCGTCAGAGCAAATATGGTGCACCTGTGAAGGCCCCGTTCCATCTCGATGGCCCGAATGTGCCGCGTCGCTTCGAACCCATCCATTACTGGCATGGATATGTCCATAAACACACACTTGTACATGCCCGAGTCTTGCCCAAAGACATCCACAGCCTGCTGGCCGTTGGTGGCAGTTTTATAGGGCAGTTTTAGTTTTTTCATGTATGTGGTAAGAATCTTGAGGTTGATGGGATTATCGTCGACGAGCAAGAAGCTGGCTCCGGGTTCCGTTGTGCTGCCGTCACAAGTGTTGGCCTGGTCAGTAGCGGTGACTGGCGCCAGAGGCGTTGACCGGCGGATCCTTTCAGGCAGCGGGAGTTCCTGGACCGTGCTGCTGTTCATCGGGGACTCTGGTGTTTCATCGCCACGCTTTGGCAAGAAGAAATCATGAACCGAGTTGGCCAGCTGCGGCGGTCCTCCTTCATCTTCTGGAGTCTGGACTGTTGACGACAATGGGTGTAATGCGGCTTGGTGTGTTGTCCATCGTTTGAAGGTGAGTGAGAGGACTTTGGCGAGCTTGCGAGGTCCGACACTAATATATATATGTATATATATATATGTATATATATATATGTATATATATATATGTGATCAAAAGCCGTTAGCATGTACTCATTCATCATCTTATTGCAAGCTTTCACGAGCGGAGGAAAAAAAAAAAAGACAAAAAACGTGGGAATAAAAAGCGACGTACGGCTGAGTGCTAAACTCCCACAGTTGCTTGTCAGATTGACGCTTGAACGCATTGTTCCCACCAAGTCTACGCGCCGAGATTGCGTTCCTGCAAATGACCACGGCCGGGGGCGAGGAAGCATTGTGTTGCGATGGATTGTGTGCATTCAACTGTAGGTAAGTTTCGTCGCACAACAGGAGATCAGGCACAAGATCATTGCTCTGAGAAGGGTCGACCACCTGCATCTGCAGCCAATCTCGGCAGATGTTGGCAATGGCGTCCCGTTCGACCACGTTTGTCCCCAGTATCCCGTCTTCCATCTCGGCTGACGGCGTGTCGCGGAAGCCCAGTAACAAGACGCGAAGGCCGCGTAGGTCATTTCGCTGAGCGTCAAATTCGTCCGTCGGCAACGGCGATTTGGGCGACGCAATGTCTGGCACCGCGGCGGGGAACGGCAGCACCACCGAGATGACGGTCCCCTTGTCGACAATACTGTCTATTGAGATGGTCCCCTTGAGTGCCGTGACGATTCTCTCCACGAAGCTCAGTCCCAGGCCCATGCCTGGCTTCAGTGAATCCTCCTGTATAAAGGGCGTAAAGACATCGTTCTCGAGGTATGATTTGCCGATACCACAGCCAGAGTCCGTCACCGTCAACCTCACACATGTTTGATTCGGATCCTGGCACGCGGAACTCAGCCGAGGCTGATCCAAGGAAACTTTGACGAAGCCCTTGGTGGTAAACTTGAGCGAGTTGCCAACCAGATTCATGACCACGCGGCGAAGTGCACCGGGCTGGGTGTAGAATGCCCACGGCATGTCTGGCTGGATATCAATACAGATGGTCGCCATATCCGACTCTTTTGGACTCGGAGCGTTGTCAGCAAGCTCAGCATGTTGCAGAGAATCAGCACCGGCGGCTCCCGCGTGGTGGCCCTGGTGAGCGCTGTTCGATCCGGGGTTCCGAAGCTGAAAGATACGACCGGCGTAGACGCTCTCGACGACCTCTTCCACAATCAGGTCGACCTTGACGCGTGAGAAAATGCTCATCATGCCGGATTCGATTGATGCCGCCTTCCCTCTCCTTAACCCTCGCTCCTCTACATCACCATGGTTCTGAGGCACAGGTGCTGGGGACAAAAAGTTGTTAACCCCGCTCCAGTCCAGCAGATGGTCAACCGTGTCGAGCAGGGTACGGCTGCACGTCTCCATGGAGTGTAAAAGATCACCTTGAAACGCATCCAGAGCTGTGTCATGAAGGAGTTCTGCGCCCAGGATGATGCCATGGAGAGGCGAACGAAGCTCGTGCGAGATGGAGCTGAGCACATCCATCTTGGATCGCTCCACTGCCTTGGCGTCCGTCCGAAATACCTCGGCCATGATGACGGTGCCAAATGCCAAAAGATAGCTAAGCTCGCCTTCGATTGACAGCACGCGAGAGCATTTTCTCGTCCAGGCGAAGCCGCCCGCGTACCAGCGCCGTTTCTGCGTGTCCCATAGCGGGAAGAAGGCCACATTCGAGGCGCCCGGCAGTAACTCTTGAAGCACGGCCGCGATGCTACAATTCTCGTCCCCTTCACCATCACTCTGAAAACAACTTGAGCGCCTTTGCTGGGTGAATGTGAAGCTGGTTTGGGGCACGTGTAATCGTTCCGTTTGTGTTTGGGCATTGGAAGCCACCTCACTTGTCGTCTCAATCACCTGATCCTGTCTCAAGCTGATGACTGTGCCTCGTGGGAACTGTGCCAGAAACTCGCTCAATACCTGCTGGGGAAGTTTATTGTAACTCTGATCTTGGTTCCGGGAGTGGCCATCGATGCTCGATTCGGACGACGTGGAGAAGCCCAGCACTTTGCAGCAGGGTCTGGTATCGATGTCGCCCTGTGCATGTATGATGCTTGTACCCGAGGAACGACGGTTGAGACCTGGCATGCTTGTTGTGCCACCAGCAGTTGCGAGTCCACCGAAGGACGAGATGCCAGCGTCGAGGAACAATAGTCCATCGGCTTCGATGGATTCTCGAATGATTTTGGCGGCCTTTGAAAAGATGTGCTCTACAGATTGCATGGAGCCGTCATTTACGTGGACGCTCCCCTCATTGTACACACTTGATGGTCGGGGATTCGGTTCAAGACCAGCATGCCCCAGCTTCATGGTTTCGGCCCGGGACGGATCCAGCACGACTTGGTCCTCGGTCATCCTATTACCTACACCGGTGGGCGCGGGCTCCCAGCCCGAAGTGGTTGATTTGCCCTGGACAAAGCTCCCCACGCCACGGACCATGCTGTCTGCCCGGCGCTGGCCATCCCGAAAGCGCCGCGTCTCCAAGTAGCCCATGATGGTGCGGGAAAGATGCTGCATCATGGGGACAATGTCCTGGCCACAGTCTGAGCGAGGCTCGGTGTCAAAGACACAAAAGACACCAATATCGATGCCGCGGGGCGTCCGAAGAGGTACCCCGGCATAGAATCTATATTGGGGCCACGATGGACAGGCGGTGTCGCCGCAGCATCTGATGGGGTGATTGGCCAAATCGTCCACGATGGTTACCGGTAAAGCGGCCGGAATCTCTTGGCCCAGGCGAGATTGATCGGTGCCATTTTCTTCGCCCGATGACAAAAGCACATGTTCGCAAATGCCGGAAACCCTGGGAAAGGACCTCCCCCAGACGAGCAGCTGCTCACCATGTCCATCTCGCCCAATGTCTTGCTGTGGCGTGGCACAGGTACCTGGGCATAGAGGCGTCGTCGGAGTGGCTTCCGCAACGATGTATTGGTTCTTCTTGTCGAAGAGCGAGACGAGGGCTCGGCAGGCGTCGAGACGCAAGACACCTAGCTGGGCAAAAGCAGTCAAGGCGGGGTCTGGAGTCAGCTCCGAGGGGGAGACGGCGCTATCGGTGGTGTCGGCCAATACAAGATTGATCAAGGACGAATCGTATCTGCGGAGGGGAACGGTGAGGGTCAGCAGTGAGAATGTGGCCGTTTCTTTCTTTCTTTCTTCCTTTCTTTCTTTTCTTTTCTTTTCTTTTCTTTTCTTTTCCTTTTATCCTTTGCCCTCATCTTCTTCCTTCTTTTTTTTTTTTTTTTTTTTTGGAATGTCCATCATCTTGCCGCGTCAGAGTGAGACAAACCGAAAAGTCTCACGCTCACGGACTTCCTCGGCAACGGCACTGAAAGCCATGACGGGAAAGGGAACGGGACGCTCGACACCAAAGAAGTTGCCCTTAAGGAGGACGTGAAACTATCATGGCAGAAAGAAGAAGCGTATGTACAGCAATGTGTGATTTCAGCTCCAGTTGCACTAGGCGCTGTTGCGGGCTCTGGATAAAGACGTTCGGGTGGCGCCAGGCACAGGTTAGCCGCGAGAAACGAAACCCGAACCCCGTCCTCGCGGGTCCAGTCGAGTCAATTTTTCAACGTTGCGGGCCTCGAGTTTGCCGGGCCGTTTTGCCGGTTTTGGTCGTGGACCCACCAGCGAACAGGTGTCTACTCCAAGTGGGGTCAGTGTCCATGCTGATGTATTATTATTATTGATATACGCTAGGTACTTCTTAGCTAGGCTACTTTCTAGTACTTCTGCTTCTAATTAACATGGGAAAAACCCTGGAGCAGGGAGGAAAACCTGTATTCTGTTCTGTGGTTGCCGCGCGGCCCCCCATGCTGATGTATTGATAAAAATAAAGGACCAAGAATACAACAATGATATACGGCAACTGATTGATTGTGATTTTTCTTTCTTTTCTTTTTTCTTTCTTCTTTTTTTACAAAACTAAAAAACTATCTGACGGCAAAAGGGGTATGGTACAGCAAATACAGAGAAGGCAGAATACATCTGGTATCATTGACTTGTCCAAAAACAAAAAAAAAACAAAAAAAAAGCCGATAGATAGATGGCAGACTTTTCAAGAGATGATAAAAGGGGGGGAGAATAAAGAAAGAAACAAGCAACTGAACAAGAAGCAAAGTCATTGCCATATTTCATAGAGGCCTTTCCCAAGGACCGCCGTTAACAAACCAGGTGAACGTCCGTTTCAATCCCTTGACATTCAGATATACCCGCCAAGTGGCATGGCATAACATAGCATGGCATCGAATCATCCATGGCCATGGGCTCGCTCGTTCGGCCCCACCGGTGCATCAACGCTCAACACAAAGAAGGCTGTCTCGCGGGCCTCCCGCGCACTCTCCCCCTCCGCTTGGCATAGATCAGCCCGCAGACGTTGCACAACGTGCCAGGGCCGGCGGGGCCATTCCTCCACTTGGGCGTCTGATCGGTAGAGCACATCCGGCAGCTGGGACGCCGGGGTCTCTTGCTGGTGGGGAGCTGCCGCGCGTGGGTCACCGTCGTCGTCGTCGGCTCGAGTCCGCGGATGGTCGTGGGCTGGGGGCTTGTCGTTGTTGGCGGGGGGGTGGAGTGTGCTGCGTCGGGGGAGAAGGAGGAGGGCGGGTCCTGGTGATGACGATGGCGATGCTTTTGTTGGTTTCGGAGGGAAAAGATCCTGTCGACGTTTGTGCCGATGTTTTGGGAGAGTTCGAGGATGGCGTAGAGGTCGTCTTCGCTGACGGCTTGGGCGGGGTTGCTGTTGGGGTTGGTGCTTTTGTTGGTGGTGGTGGTGGTGGTGATGGTGGTGGTGTTGGTTTCGGGGGGGAAGTGCCCGATGTGCCAGACTAGGAGACCGACGTCTAGTTTTATCTGTTGAGGGGAAGGGGGAAGACAAGTCATGTTTAGCAGGTTGGTGGTTTTTGGGTCATGGGTGAAGAGAAAGGGGGGGGGGTTATTGGCGATGGATGCAGATTGTGGTGGTGGTGGGGACGTACCGTGTCGAAGCTTTCGCCGAGCCGGAGGGCGTTGAGGGAGAGTTTGACGCTCGGGCGGGCTTCTCCTGTGTGGGGGGCTGCCTCGGGGGGTGAATGTGCTTGTGGGGGAACGGACGGACGGTGCGTCGACGACGACGACGACGACGACAATGTTTGGAGTTGGTCGGCCGGGGGGGGGGGCTGGTGTCGACGAGGCGATGGACATGAAGGAGTGAGTCGAGTCGACGACAGTCGGCTGTGGTGTGTTTGGTGTGTTGGGGGGGGGGCAATGTCAGACGGAATGAATGGTTGGTGTTTGGGTTCGCAGAGCGTTGAGTTTTCGTGCGGGCTGTGGGTTCGTTTGGGGTTTCGGCTGGTTGGTTGGTTGGTTGGTTGGTTGGTTGGTGTGATGTTGTTGTTGTTGCGTTGCGTTGCGCTGCCGACGATCGGCCAAGATGAGGAAGAACTATGTAAAGCATGGATTATCAATCAATCAATCAACATGCATGTGGGTGTGTGGTATGTACTGTATATGCCCAAGTACGTAGTACCTACGTGCCTGCAAGGTACCAAGGTTGCTCGTAGCCTACCTCTTACCACCTACCTCCTACTTGAACTTGGCTGAACCTAGTAGTGTGTGGGCGAGGATTCTTTTGGCAGAGGTATAATCCGTGGCGGAGCCCAAGTAACACCAGACACCGGGAACGTGCCCAAGACTTGGCCTGGCTGAGTACCGAAGCACCTGCCTAGGAAATAAGGTAAAGAATCCATCCAACCCATCCATGCACCCTAGGTAGGTAGGTAGGTAGGTACCTAGGTACGTACGTACGTACGTACCGGTAACAGTAGGTACGTCGATAAATACTTGGTACATGACCTATCAACAGCCAACGCCATCCAAAGCAGCGATTGCGTCACAAAGAGACAAAACCAAGAGCGAGTCGAGTCGAGAGGACGGAATCTTGAAAGCCCTTGACCGTGCAAAAATTGCAACGTGTACATTCATACAGCCTGGACGTGGCGACGGGAACAGAACTGCAATGGAAATCCCATTCGCACGAGCCATCGAGCGGCGGGAAGATTGATTTATGTCCGCCATGCATAGAGCTCAAGCTAATATTACCGCCATGCATAGAGCTAAAGGTAATAGGCAGTGCACGTTGTGGGGACTGGTGGGTCCAGCGGGTCGGACCCATCGGGAGTGGGCTGGACCCTGAACGGATGCACCGTCCGTGGGGGGCCTCGTAAACTGGCTTGCCCTGTTTACAATAAAAATAGAAATGAGCCAGAGATGAAGGAAAAATAATATATATATATATAAAAGCGCAGCAGCATGTTATTTTCCTTCCCGGCCGTCATTCTCTCGTCCGCAAACATCTTTCGCCGAAGCCCCCGGAGGGACGGACGACCGCAGACGGACGACTTGCTTGCCCAGGACAAGCCGACGCTCTGCCTGCCTATGCCGATACGTTCGGGCAGCCGTAGCATCTGGCACATACAAACGGCTGCACCACCCGCGCGCGACGCGGCACCTCACAGAGAATAGTGCGGGCCATAAAGGCCAAGCTTTGAAATGTTTTAGCCACGACATGAACAACTTGACAAAACCATGCTCAGTCTTGGAGTACTACCACGCAAAGTATATTGATCCGCTGCAGCCCATGGTCTGTAGTAAACATGACAACAAAATCACCTTCTTTTCTGCGCGCGAGTACGAGGGCGGGCCCCACACAGCACCACATCTATGCCAGACTCTTGGCCTCGCCATCCTTGAGCCTGCCCGCCCCAACAAGTCGCTTGACCTCGCCACTCCAGACAGCTTTAATCTCGTCGGCAACGGCAAGACCGGCGAGCTTCCCGGCCAGAGCCGCAATCTCATCAGCATCAATCTTGCCCTGCACGAGCTCAACATCCCCCAGCACGGCATCGATTCGCGCAGCAGACGGCTCGCCCGCGGCAAAGTAGTTGGCGTCCTTGACAGAACCCTTCAGAACACGCTTGTTCTTCTTGACGGCATTCTTGGCAGCCTCCTTGGCCTTCTTGGCCGACTCACGGTCCGCCTTGGCGTTGGCCTCGGACTCGGCCTTGGCCTTGATCTCGGCCTCCTCCTTGGCCTGTGCCTCTTCTGCCGCCTTCTTCTCGGCCGCCTCCTTCTCCAGCCGCTTCTTGTTCTTGGCCGCACTCGCCTCTTGGCGGAACCGCTTGATGCGTTCATCACCGGCAGACGCGTCATCTAGCAGCTTGCGGAGGCGGGCATTGTCCTCGGCCTTCTTCTTCTTGCGCGCGTTGGTGTTCTTCCGCTCCACATGGCGCTTCTGGTCGCGGTTCTCGTTGTCGTCTGGCACATCCTCGTCCAGATACTCAAATGTGCGCCAGCTGTCAAAGTTGTACCAAAAGTTGTAAAACTCCTCGACCTGTTCCTTGGTCGCGTCGGCGCCGCCAAAGGAGGGGACGGGGTGCGTCTTGGAGAAGCGCGCTTCTGACTTGAAGACCTTGGCCCAGAGCTTGTAGAAATCGCCTTTCTGGAGCTGCTTTTTCGTTGACGGCTCGACGTCGGCTTCTTCGTCGACCGAATCATACTGACGGCGCTTGACGGGGTCGAGAAGGACGTCCGTGGCCTTTTGGATGCACTTGAAGAACTGGTCGTCTTCCGTGCGCCCTTGGGCGGCCTTCTTGTCGGGATGGTGCTTGAGGACCTTCTTGCGGTGGGCTTTCTTAATCTGCTCCTCTGTGGCTTTCCAGCGGTACTTGGAGAGGCCGAGGATCTTGTAGTGATCTTGGGTCTATGCGGCGCGGTGATTAGTTTTCACGGCATCCCAAGGGATGCAAGCATGTACGGGAGCGGTATGGGCGGCTAGTGGCTCACCTTCCAGTCCTTGGCCTCGCGCTGAAGCATCATTGGATCCTCGGGCTCGCTCTCGTCCCTCTCGTCTCCATCTTCGACTTTCCTGGCGCTCTCCTGGGCCTGAATACGGTCATCTTCGGAAAAGGTGCGCTTGTGGCGAGCACGTCGGGCGTGGGCCAAGAAGTGAGGGCCGACAGGCTCGATACTGCGCTGCACAGCGCCAGAGAGCTTGCCAACAGCCTTGAAGTCCTTGTCGGCACGCCAGCCCTCGGGAAGAACGGGCAGAGGGAGCTCCGAGATTTGGGTAACCGTGGCCATTCTGGCGGTGTGAATCGATGAATGGCAGGAATAAGTAGAGAGGTGAACAACCCCAAGTGGACAGCTAAGTCAACCGTGACGAGGGAAAAAAAAAATTGGATTGGTGGGGCAATCAGTTGTGCGCGCCGGGGAGCGGCTAAACCTGCCCTCCGTAACAAACTGCCGAATCTTATCTCGGGCTGGGTAGCGTCACCAATCCTCACATCCGAATCAAGACATTGGACAATGGCTTTGGCAGCGTATCGAGATCTGATGCGCGCAGCTCGCCTGACCTTTAGAGGTATGTTCGGGCTCATTCACCACCACCCAAGTACGACTACGACGAATAATTGAAAGCTCCGCCTCTGACTCCTGCCAGGCGATGCTCCCGTCCTAGCCGCCGCCCAACTCCAAATCCGTCACAAATTCAAACAAAACTTGAGCATGAACCCGAGCAAGTCAACAACGCAAGACGCTATAAAAAATGCAGAAGAAGTTGCCAAGTTTCTGAGAACAAACATTATTCAAGGAAAGAAGATGGAGGATAAAAACGACTTGTGGCGTACGTTGAAAGATTGCAATTGCTGGCAGGTCCTTCATGTCAGCCGAACAATATACTGACAATGGGGACAGAATTACGAATCCACGAGCACACAGAAAGAGGGGAAAACGAGAGCATCAAGCTTGCTGGGCAAGGTAAAATTGGTGGAAGCGGTTGTTGTGGTGGCGAACGCCAGTAATAATTGGATGCTGAACTGAGACCGCCGAAGCAAGTGTACAAAACTGTAAAAAATAATCATGCGCTATCCTGATACCCCCCAAATCCGCAATGCATTCAACTCTACATTGCAAAATTCCAGTCATTCCTATGCCTTTCCGTGACAAGCTAGCCATGGCCAAAGTCATTGGCAATCATATCAACCCTGAAACGCCAAACACCATGCATGCATGCATGCATGCTGTAGAGCTGCTGTTAATCTCCAGCCAGACTCGCATAGTTTGGAGTCTCGTCAACACCTGGAGGGGCTGCAGCAACAGCTGGTGTATTTGCCAAGGAGGTTGCCTCGGCGGTTCCGCCCGGAGCCGCCTCGATGGATCGTTGTTGATGAGGCCTTCTTGATACGCCGACGCGTGCATCTCGGAGCATCTCAGATCTTTGTTCCTTGTTCATGGTGCCAATCGCCTTCGGTTGGCCCCATCGAACGCGCAACGGGCAACCCGCAATGACCGCTCGACCGTGGCATGCCGCCGCAGCCTTCTCGGCCGCTTCTCGAGTCTCGAAATTGATAAAGGCGCAGTGAGACATGTGCGAGCATACCAAGCTTTTGATCTTGCCATGAACTTTGAAAAACTCTCTTAGCTTGTACTCTGGCAGATCGTCTTCTATACCAGTGACGAACAACGACATGATATTCTTATCGTCCGGCGGTAGCCAATCTTTGGGACTCGGAGGAAGTTGCGCAGCGCTCGGAAACGCTTGTCTGCCTTTGCCGCCTCGCGGTCTTGACCCAGCCGCCGCCGCAGCTCTGCTATCGCGCGTCCGTACAGGACCAGGCGCCCCTTGGCCAGAACCAACCAACGCGCTACCTCCGACACTAGCTTCCGCAATCTCGGATTCAGTAACGGCCCGTCCCTTTCTGAAGTATGGTTTGCTGTTGGCAAGTCGGCGTAAAAGCTCGCGCGCCTTCTCGTCCGTCTTTTCGTATGCTTCGGTGCCGACTTTCCCTTCCTCAATGAGCAACTCATTATTCTGGGCAAAGTATTCTCTGTTGATGTCGGACTGCGGACCCGGGGCAACCATTTTCAAGGCGGCGTCGCGCACGGCGATGGGAAGACCGAAAGAAAGATCGAGCATGCAGCTTTGGCAACAGTTCTTTAGCCTGGCGCATGTTAGGCAAATATTTGTCTTTTTCTTTCGACCTTGTGCTCGGTCGGCGCCGTTCCAGCTGAATATGGTGAAAGGTCTTGTGCACTAGGGATCAAATCAGTCAGTCGTTAGACTCTGAAGAAGTTGATGTTTGCGGTGGGACCATACCAATTTGCATTCGGCACCATAATCTTCCTTGAGCATCTTGACGTATGGATTTTCTGGCAGACAGTTCTCACAGACTGATGGAAAGTCGGTACTCTCCCATCCAGCCCGGTTGAGATCCTGTTTGATTTGTGGCGGCATGATGAGATGCAAACCAGGTCGTTCAGATGGTGGTGGTGGCAGAAGCAGAATTTCATCATGGCCTACACATTGAAGAAGGCTGACATATGCGCCATAAGGTACTAGACTGCTGACAAATCTTGTGGCGCAGCCATCTCCTCGGGTTCGTATTCGTATCCGTCAAAGCGAAAGAGTCCAACTAGCGGCTGTCACTGCGCGCACCACTACCCGCGATTGTCCAATAAGGACCCTTGTTTCTGGCCCCTCTAGTCAGGGGCGGCTATCTCCAGGGGCCAAAATAAAGAAAAAAGGGCCCAGGCGGCTAAAGAAGAGGGACGAACCAACCATAAAACCTCAATTCCCAGTCTCAGAACCATACCACCGTCACATCTCCCATCAACGCGCATTTCATACCATCCTCCTCTACTTTGATCCCTGCCTACGTTTAAGAATCCAACAATTCCCGACTCCTCGATTCGGTCTGCCTTTATCCCCAAGAAACTCGTCGAAAACCTTCAACATGGTTGCCTCCGGTGCAGGCCTCGAGCGCGAGGATAAAGCTCGCGATGCCGCTTTCAACAAGGCGCTGCACGGCACGTCCGCCCAGGCCCGTGGTGGCATCGCCGCCATGTTCTCCAAGGGCCGCGATGCCAAGAAGGCCGCCGTAGACGAATACTTCAAGCACTGGGACAACAAGCCTGCCGAGAACGAAACGGCCGAGGAGCGCGCGGTACGTGCAAGGACCGCTCAAGAGTGCGACGCTCTGGTCTGGCTCTGTCACTGACCTTGAGTCCACAGGCCCGAACCGCCGAATATGCCACCTTGACGAGACAGTGAGTCGCGGTGCTCTTCTTCTGTTTTTGACAACTTCAAGAACAACCCTCTTGCTGACCCGCATGGTGAAGCTACTACAACCTCGCCACTGATCTGTACGAATACGGATGGGGCCAGTCATTCCACTTCTGCCGCTTCTCTCATGGCGAGCCTTTCCACCAGGCCATTGCGCGCCACGAACACTATCTCGCCCACAGCATTGGAATCAAGGAGGGAATGAGGGTCCTTGATGTGGGCTGCGGCGTTGGCGGTCCCGCCCGCGAGATCGCAAAGTTCACGGGGGCCCATGTCACCGGTCTTAACAACAATGACTACCAGATTGACCGGGCCACACACTACGCTCAGAAGGAGGGCCTGTCTAATCAGCTCGACTTTGTCAAGGGTGATTTCATGGTAAGCGCCTTTTCTGTCCATGTGCACAGACACATCCGTTGCGTGGTCTGGAGCTAATCGCGTGTTTGCAGCAAATGTCATTCGAGGACAACACCTTTGACGCCGTCTATGCCATCGAGGCCACCGTTCACGCCCCCAGCCTCGAGGGTATCTACAGCCAAATCTTCCGCGTCTTGAAGCCGGGCGGCATATTTGGTGTTTACGAGTGGCTCATGACGGACGAGTACGACAACGACAAGCTCGAGCACCGCCAAATCCGCCTAGGCATCGAGCAGGGCGACGGCATCTCCAACATGTGCAAGGTCTCGGAGGCCTTGGACGCCATGAAAGCCGCCGGGTTCGAGCTGCTCCGCGCCGAGGATCTTGCCGACCGCCCCGATCCGCTACCCTGGTACTGGCCTTTGTCGGGAGAACTCCGCTATGTCCAATCAGTGGGGGACTTCTTCACCATTGTCCGGATGACGAGCTGGGGCCGCGCCATTGCCCACAACTTGGCTGGTCTCTTGGAGACGCTGCGCATCGCTCCCGCTGGCACCAAGAAGACGGCTGACAGCTTGGCGCTTGCCGCCGACTGCCTAGTTGCTGGTGGCCGTGAAAAGCTATTTACGCCCATGTACTTGATGATTGGTCGCAAGCCTAGCCAGTAAGCGCCAGGGATGGGAGTCAACGGGCTTGCTTGGGCTGTTGGGAAAGCAGCCGGATGTCACCTGGGAGTGCTGTGCCGGTACCGCGTTCGAAATGAAGACGACTTGGGCAGGTGACCTATTTCACGGACAGGCGAGGCAGCGCATGTACTTGTAGTGCCTGACGGGCAGCGGGCTGGCGCCATGAATGGGGGTTTCTTACTATACAACTATGCAAGTAATGGGTATGCGATATTTCTTCGTGGCTTTATTATTCTGGAACCCGGCATCATCTGATGAGTGCTCTTGACTCCTTCTTTTTCATCCAATGACTCGTGAATCACGTCGGTAACAAACCCCCACCCCAACTTTACATGACAGAAAAGCATCTTCTCATCTTTCAATGCGTCCAAGCCCATGTGAGAATGATTTGTTGATCCTGCTCCTGTCCCGTCTCATGTACCTGGTGTCTGCGCCCTGTAGTGCTTGGTAGTGGCAATACGGTCGCAGAGCATCAGGCCTTCTTTTTTTTTTTTTTTTTTTTTTTTCTTTCCCTCTCAAGTCATCTCTTATACATGTATGATTTCTGTCGATTGTTTATCCATTGTTCTCGCCCCGCAGTGCTTACAATCTTTCCATGTCTTATGCCCTTCGAGGGCCAATTTATGCGCTCATCAAGTCGAGATTTGCAAATGGGTGCGCGGTTCGGACGTCGGTTGGAAGTCGGGGTGGTGAGTACAAGTCCAAGGGGGAGGTGATGGAGAATAAATGAGACAAAATAGACGTAACCGCGCTGCGTACTACATATACAGCTCCCAATTTACTACGTCGGCATGCCCCCATGAAGAGCGCACGAATTCCCCCTCTTCAAACAACGTAGCCCATTACAAAGACCCGTCCCCTCATCCCTCACAATCCAAATTCAATATCAGTACACACGACTTGTCCCAAGGTATTTTGTGTTCACAACGTGCAAAATCTGCCGCCGCCGAATCTGCCGCCGCCGCATCAAATCGCACAGCCCGCTTCTAGCCGGTGCAGTCTCCCAGCGGCGACTGTTCGCAGAACAATTGCGAGATGGGCGCCCCGCGCACACCCCTGCGCAGCATCCGCTCGCGCATTTCTTCCAGCCGCGGTCGGGCTTCGTGCACGGAGCGAAGTTGACTCCTGGTATCCCTTCTGCCGGACCACCAGGCTTCGCCGGCGGCAGCGGCGCGAGGCCAGACGAGTGTGTCCAAGCTCGTGGGGTCGATGGTCTCGGTCCAGACGGCTACCTCCCCGCCTAGAACATTCTCTGCCGCCAAGGCGGTCATGTTCTCGGTAGGATCATGGCTGTAGATGAGGCGCCAGTTCTTGGTAGGTGAGCACCAGTCGTTGAAGGGGAAGGGCGGTCTGAGAGAGGGACCATCAGGAAGATCGAGCCAGCCGCCGCGGCCGCAGTCGAGATACTGAAAAGAAGACGATGAAACAAGGTTAGTTGGTTGACTAGGTCATGAAATACAAAAGTGGAAAGAAAAGGGAGAAGAAGCAGAACTCACGTAAAAGTCGGTCGACGAGTCAATCACCTTGTACCCCTTCTGCGCCAACTTCCGAACCGAAGCCGGCCCAAACCACGACTGAATAACGGTGTCGTTTCCCACGTTGGCCGCCCATTCGCCAACCATCTCCTCCCACACGATGGGGACGAGCCCGTGGTGACGGACCTTGGCGTGCGCATGATCCAGGAACCGCTGCAGCAGGGGCTTCAGAACCTTGACGTCGTCCGTCTTGAGGTCAGGATCCAGCAGCGAGTTGGCAGCCTTGTACTCGTCACCGCCTGTGTGGAAGTAGGACGCGTGCGAGTTGACCCGCGGCAACAGGTCGTCGAAGAGAGTGGACAGGAACTTTTCGACATGGCTGCTGTTGAGCTTGAGGGCGCCACAGGGAGGCTGCGCGCAGTACTTGGAGTAGGGTTTCGCGTTGTACGCGACCGACAGGCCCGGGTAGGCCTTTTCGACGCCAAAATGACCGGGCATGTCAATCTCGAGTATGACCTGCACGCCGCGGGCTGTGGCGAAGTCCTGAATATCCTTGATGTCTCGCGGCGAGTAGGTCAAACCGGGCGCGTACCGGCCTTTCTCGGCAAGCCGGGGGAGGGCGGGAATCTCGAGCGGCCAGGATTGGGTCTCGGTGACGTGCAGGTGCAGGATGTTCATCTTGGCCATGGCTAGGCCCTCGATGGTCCTCTTGATGTCGTCGACCGGGAACCAGTGGCGGCAGACATCGAGGAGGAGGCCTCGGTGGGGGAAGCGTGGAGAATCTCGGATGGTGACGGGTGCCAACTTGGTGTAGGCTGTCTCGCCCGAGCTGTGCTTGAAGAAGAGCTGGGTGAAGGACTCGAGCGCTCGCAGGACGCCGGTGGAGGTGGCGGCCGTGATGGACGCCTCGCCCCTGGCCGTCAGATGTAGCGAATATGATTCATCGACGGTGCCGGCGAGGGGCTTGAAGACGTGTGGATGGTCCTCGGCCGTCTGCTTGATTGTCAGCGACTTGACAGTTGTTTTGCCGCTGGTGCCTAGGGCCGGCTCAAAGTCCGATTCCGGCGGGTTGAGCATCCACGGTACGAGACCTTGGTCGAAGATGGCTGTGAGACTGCGCTGAACGCCCGACTCGACTCTGTTTTTACTCTCGAGGTGCGACTTTGGTGTTTTGTTGTTGGCGTGCTTGGAGCGCGGTCGATGACGGACGAGGGCCTGCTCGTCGGCCACGGTCACCGGGGTCAAATCTTGATCCACTCCGTGGTAAGGGGGACGGGCTGGATTCCAGCGTACAGGTTCGCCATTGTAGGTTACTTGTATGGATTTTCCAATCAAGAGAAGGTCGTGACCCGTGGATATTTCCTGGGGGACGGGCCAGACGGCGTCGACGGATGAGAAAGCCGCGATTGCGGTCATGGCAGCCAGAGTCCTGAGCATGGCGCCAATATATGTATATGAGAGGCTCGAGCGATGCTGAGATGGATGTCAAGAAGACGCAGGTGTATTGAAAGCGTACCCAAGGAATCATGTCCAGATGACCTGGATGACTTTCCATCTGTCGTTGGGTAGGTAGGTCTAGGTTGATACCATGTGCAGGGCTTCCGGGAAGCAGACGTGCTGATTTGGCGAAATCGAAGCCTCCTCGCATGTGTAATGTTACATTGCGTGGGCAGTGGGTGTTGTTGAAATCGGAGAGCGCGTGCAGTGCGACTCACGGGCAGTTGCAACCCCGCAGCGAGTTGGGCACGACGCGTTTCGCGTTTCTGGTGATTCGTGAATGGCGTCTTTTCGCCCACAGCCTCGAACCTTTGCCCGTGCTGCCCTTTCCGCGTTGGCCGTCGTCATTGTATCGTGTTATTTCTCTCCGCGTCTTGATGTCCATCGCCCGAGGCAAGTCCACAGCGATACTCATCATGAACGACAGCCGCTCTAAGCCCCTCGCCGCAGGGATGCCAACCCCTTTTACCGACGGCCGAGAATGGTTGAATCCTTGGCACATGTCAAAAACCGAGGTTGGCTCAGAGCAATGACAAGCCGTCACCCTCGATCCAACGAGGTGCAGTTGACTGATCCCGTCGCAGAGTGGGGGCTGTCGGTTGCGGGCGGCAGCAGAGCATTCATGACATGACGTTGAAGTCGTGGGCCATGTGATAGATGACATATCCATGATGTCATTTGCACAACGCACGTCACTGCATATAAGAAGCACCACCAGCGAAGGGATGCCCGTTCCAAGACAAATTACGTTGCTTTTCTGCTGGCAAAACAAATCACGAAAAATCACAAAAAAATCACCCATCAAGATTTTCCCGACATCCTACGCCGGATTCTCATAAACAGAAAGGAAAACCCTACATCAGACCATGTCTTTCTCCAACACCTCCACCGGCGACAAGCCCGCCGACCCGTACAAGCAAGCGAACCAGCAAGACGTCGACTTGCGAACCAAGATCCAAGATCTCGGCAACTTCATCACATCGTGCAAGTACGGCATGATGACGACCAAGTCGGCGCAGTCGGGCCGTCTCGTATCCCGATGCATGGCCCTCGCCGGCACGGAGAACAACGGCATTGACCTCGTTTTCCACACCAACACCGAGTCGGGCAAGACGGACGACGTGACCAGCCACCCGGAGGCCAACATGTCCTTTCTCAACGCCAAGGGCGAGTGGGCTTCGATTGCGGGCCACGCGTCCATCATCACGGACCGCGACGCCGTCAAGGAGTACTACAGCCCAACGCTCAAGGCCTGGCTCGGGGACCTGGGTGACGGGGTGCACGACGCGTCGGAGAAGGACCCGCGCATCGGCATCGTGAGGCTGGATGCCGAGACGGCGACGTATGCACTGTCGCGCCAGGGGCAGATGATGCAGGCGGTGGAGATTGCCCAGAGTGCGCTGAGGGGGAAGCCGGCCGAGGTGAACAGCTTGAGGCATGTGTCGGAGGAGGAGATCAAGGCTTGGCGTGCGCATCAGAAGTGATGCGTGTTGACGTGCTGCCATGGTTCTTGGTGTTTGTCGTATCATGTATGTACTTGAAGGACTTGCCAGGTTAAGACGAGACAGTCGACGATGGAAACGGTTCATTCGGGGGCGCGGGTCACGGAGACAGTGACTGCATGAGGTCATTACATGCGAAATAGCATAATTCATTCCCTTTTTTTTTTTTTTTTTTTGGTGCTTCGGGTTCGGTTATCGATTGTCTCGTGTCACGATAATGCCATGTGCTTTTATAACCAATATGTTCAGATTATCAGACGCCTATGTGATATCGAACACATGTACATGTTCAATAGTTGATAGACCTATGCCGCCAATGACTTGACGCAAGGAGCATTTCTCCGCATGTGTCTCCTCACAAGAGACCGGGACACGTTTGTCTTGTGTTCTTTGTCCATCCACCCAGGGTGCCGCGAAATATACTCACTCGCCGTGCATCATGGTACTGTAGGCTACCAGTCATGACAATACACTTTCAATCTACTTCAACGGATAAGCAAGAACAAGAATACACCTGCTACCAAGCGTCAGGAGCGAGCCCTCACCGTCTGCTACAAACCAGAAGAAGGGATTGCGCAGCAGACATCATGTTCCTTCTCGGAGCCACGGTCTTTGTATTTGCCCATGACGTGCCTCGACGGGTGTTAATATCCGTGGGACTGGTTCCGGTGGTCATCTGTGCGAATGATTTGTCTGCACCCGTCTGTATTCGATGCATGGGTGACAAGCAACTAGGTAGGTAGGCAGGTTGGTGCGAATATGTGCTTCGTACACTAGAGGATATCCCCCTACTTGAAGCCATGCACTCCTCATGCGCGCTTGATGCCCGACCCGAATACCTAGTAGAAAGTACCTACCTACGTCCCAAGTCAACTGTGATTCCGTGTACAAGGTAGCGCGCGGCATTGTCGTGTTAGTCCACCTCTGACGATTGAGGCAAGATCGAAGCACAGCAGTGCGAGTATGGGCAAGAAGACGGGTCCTTTGCTCTGAACGTAACCATCTCTGCAACGAAAGCGCTCCGTTCCTCAAGCCATTCGCATATTTTCTTTCCATCAAAGAGCATAACCGAGAGAGACAGGTACGCCCCTTTGTGTTTGCTTCAAGACGGTAAGCATACCTTCCTTGATCTGGCGCAAGAGCGACGATTTCGTGACCGACTGATCGATCTATGGGCACCTACTTCCCAAATCTCCCAGCGACTTCCAGCAATTCAGGACATTTGACGTGAACTCAATCAAGGAAGTAGGAAGGTCAAACGTCCATACCGGCTATTTAAACCCCCAAACCATCCATTCCGCATTTCCCTTTTCCTGTTTTCTCCTGGACATGTCGCGCAACAGTGCAGAACAGCCATTGCCTTACAAGTCGCACATCAAAAAGTTTTCCTTTCTTCTTCTTCTTTGCCCTATGGCCCATTCATCATGTGCACCCTCGCATCGTTGTGAAATACCCTGGGCTACTCCGATGGCAGGTATCCAACACTTTATGGAAGCGGCCAAGAACATGCAAGTCTGTTGCTGCCTCATGAAGGCGTATGATTCCCTGTTGACATAGGTGCTTCAGACGTGATACGGCATTGTTGCATTGTGGACTGCAGCAGTCGATAATGCTGCGAATTTGATGGTCATCATGAGCACTTGTTTCTTTCTGTCAAGGTGAGGACCCTCGATGATGATAAACCTTGTTACGCTCTTCAGCGCACGGGCTACAGCCCGTGGGCGATGATGAAGTTAAATAGAGGACTGAGAGGAGACATATAGCCCACTCAGCTTTTGCTGATTCCTTAGATGTGTTATAGGACCCAAGAAGCTCGCGTTCTTGCCATTATAACACTTGTTTCTGTCAAGGTGAGGACCCTCGATGATGATAAAACTTTGTTACGAGCTTCGAGTGCACGGGTTAAAACCCATGCGCGATGAAGACATACGGGTGACTGCGAGGAGACATGTAGCCCACTCAGCTTTTGCTGATATTTTGTGCTCAGGAACCTTTAGTGCCTCAGAAGTCTCGCGCTGCATCATCATCGGCACTGGCTCTCGATGAGCGCAGTTGAGCACCACGATCTCTCCATGTTGGGGAGTTGAGAAAATTGTTGTGCTCGTAACCGTGCGTAGTTAGCTGATGCCAGGTGAGGTTGGATGTGCATTGATTGGATAGAAGTGGCGGCAAGAAGGTATGACTGACCGAAATAGAGAAGTATGGTTGTGAAGATGAATCAAAGGCTCTTTCAATATCATCATGAGAGTGGGACTTATATACCTACCTGGTAGATAGATGGGGAAAATAGCACACAGTAAAAATGTAGAAGACAAGGTGGAATGTATGACGTGGCTGCAGTGACTAGGCCGAACTAAGCTTTGGTGTGTCGGGGGACTGATTGGTGAATATTCTGCTACTGGAATTGGGTTTGGATGACTTGGCATGATGAAAAACCCGAGTATAGGTCAAGGAAGAGATGGTTCTTTCGCTTTGGATGCAATGTAGCTCCTCGACGAGAACGCTTCGTTTCTCGAGCCGATTGCCTGTCTCTTCTCTCGAGGGTAGGACATATCTGACGGGGAAATTAAGAAAATAAGAAACCATTATGAGACCAAAAAAAGGCGAAGAAGTCAAGTACAATGAAAACAAGTAAAAATTTGAATACACGGCGTGACCATTCACTCGAAGCCAGGACTTGACGAGTCGCGACCGACTAATCCACATATGGTACATGAATATCTGAATGACGGCAGGGGAGCTGTGCACATGATGGCAATTGTAAACACATGGGTGCTTCAGCCGTGAAACGGCATCATGGCTGGCCGTCTGGACCGATAGATGGGTCATCATGAGCACACTTTGTTTCATCAAGGTGAGGACCCTCGATGATGATAAAACTTGTTACGATCTTTGGAGTGCACGGATATTGGTGATGAGTTCCTCTCGTTACGGAGGAGGCCGGGGAGAAGATGGAAGGGTTTATACGGGTTTAACTTTGGGTACTATAGTTCGAATTCCATCGCTCGACGTGGCCGCAGTGATGGGGGTCGCAAATAAGCTTTGGGGTGTCGCAGCCGATTGGTGTTGACCTACCATTTGACCATACATATAGGTCGGGGCTAGGTGTGCGGGCCGCATAAAGGGGCGATGCTATTTCTTGCATTATTCTCGTCACGATTGGCTGATGTTGGAAAGACGGGGGGGCGGCAATGAGTCCTTGTCTTGATGTGGTTTTGTGGACAGAAGGTGTGTTGGTATCGTGCTTGAACGCGAGAGATGAAAATGCATGGCCGTGTGCCTGGGAATAAACTCATGGAGGATGGCCGGATTCTGCGCCTTCTTGGCCTTGCATCGACTCGGTGCTCGCCTGATGGGCATGCCTGGGTGGGATATAGCCTGGCCATGGGGACGGCATCTGAAGCATTTACACGGGAATAATCATTGTCCAGAAGCTGTCTGGTGGTTATGGGATGGTGAATACTGATGTGCGACTGCGTGATGCTGTAGTATGGCCCAATACCGCCAAATAGGTGTACATTTCATCTCCACGGTATTCTGTTCTCCTCACGACCAACGTCTTTGAAAGGAAGACATTTGCGGAGACGTGAAAACCGGTTCCAGGGCAGATTGGCCTTGTTCCCTGTCTGACAAAAGGTTCTCACTGCAGTATGGTACATACCATATATATATGTACATGTATATATAAATATATATAAATAGTAGGCGCCAGAAAATCCATAGCATGACTGCGCACGCCCATCGCGCCACAAAGTTTCTTCTTCCCCCGTGATTCGCCGCGCACGACCCAAAGGGTTTTTTTTTTTTTTTTTTTTCCCTGAGAGCCACGAAAAAAAAAACACCGACTTGTAGTACACCGGCTTTGCGTGATTTTATCGCATCTCCGCACAGAGTGTAGATACAAATGGTGGACGGTGTCGCCATTGTGTGGCGGCCAGGCTATTGTTGTTGGTGGGCGGCTGGTCAGTTCGCGCGTGGCTGTCGTGGTGGGCACTTATTGTTTTCTGTTCTTCGTTTCTTCCTCTTCTTCTTCTTCTTCTTCTTCTTCTTCGTTTTCTGGCGAATTCTTTTTCTTGTTCTATTTTTCTGGTATTTTCGGGTTAGCTGTTTCTATTCTGGCTGCAGGCATTTTGTTCTGGGGTGATAATGCGGCAAGGAGGTGGAGAATCGTTTGGTTTGATTTTCCTTGTCAAGCATTCGGATTTCGTATCCATGCAGCACGGGTCTCTTGTGCTGGTAGGAGGGTTTTCTTTACATGCTGAAGAAGCGGAAGGGCATGCTGGGGGAGGTTGGCGTCTTGCTCTGGTGTCATTATTTACCTGATGGCGGCAGTGAGTCGCGAGGCGTGGGCGGACACAGACATGTCTGTCGGTGGCACGAATGGGACATGTGCGTCTGTATGTGCGTGTGTCTGTAAATGAGTGTCTGCAAATGAGTGTCTGCAAATGAGTGTCTGCAAATGAGTGTCTGCAAGTGTGCGTACGCACGACCTCCACGTGTGCCTGACTCCCCTCTTCAACATCTTCACCTCCTTGAGGCCTCTCCAAACCGCGCCCTCCACAACGGCCTAGATGCAAACTATGACGGCGGGAGGCCCAAGGTTTGGTGGTGGAGAAAAACGGGTCGTTGATCGTCTATGCGTTTTGAAACACCTCACGGAGCGCGTATCCTACCATGCTTCTCCTCTCTTCAGTGAGGAGTTTGTAATTTTACGTGACCCCGCGACTCGTACGGAGGAGCTTAAAATAATCCGATGATGATGATGATGATGATAATCAGGGATCAAGAATCAAGGATCAAGAATCAAGGATGGACCAAGGATGGACCAAATCAAGAACGGTGAAATCTCCGCGCGGTACATTCAAGAGCAAAAAAATGGGCACATGGTGTTGCGTGTACTGTCTTGATGTCGACATCCCTCTATACGTAATTCTTTCCTCTGTCCAAGCGTGAGATTCCATAGACCCCAAGTCTTCTTTTCTCCATTATTCGCATATACCATTCATCCCCCGTTCCCTAGAGGAGCACGTCCTGTCCCCCTTTCCGCCCTTCCGCATTCTCTTCCTCATCCTTGATTCTTTCTTCTCTTCACTCTTTTCCCCTCACCCTTCGTCCCTCACTCGTTTCCCTTTCTCTTTTCCCCAATGTCGTAAACAAGAAGGAAAGGGAAAAAAAGACGGCCAAAAAAAAAAAAAAAACATGCGTCTCTTTCCAGACATACCGCTCCTCACGGAGCTCCTCCTACTCCTCACCGGTCTCTTCGTCGCCTCCACAAATGGCTACTACCTCGACCGCTCCTGCAAGCCCGACCAAGACGCCCTCGTCAACGTCTTCAAGAACGCCTGGGACCTCGCCGACGCCGCCATCGAGAACCTGGACGAACTCAAGAGAATTGCCAGCGTTCCCGGCGTGCACCTGCACAGGATGAGAAACCCCACGTTCGACGACCTGGCTATTGCGCGGCGCAACGCCCTCTTCCTGGTGTTCCGCCAGATCATCAGCCCCAACGGCAGGGCCGACTTCGAGGGCTCGCCCTACGACACGTACCAGGCCGTCAGGGCGCTTAGGAACGTCGCGAACGGCCGGCCCAAGATGGCGCCGCTCGCGGCCCCCCAGAACCCAACGCCGCAGAACTTGGCGCACAAGAAGTTTCTGCAGTACAAGCTTGCGAAGCGGGATGACTTCGTCGTCTTTTGTGACATGAAGCGCTTTCAGCCCTTTTTGCATCATGATTGTGACGGAAATGAGGCGCCGGACATGGCCTGCGATCCGACTACCAATATGGTGGTGGACATGGATGACAAATTTGCGTTGTGCAACACGGACATACGTGCTGTGAGTCTCTTCTTCTTCTTCTTCTTCTTTGGCCCCTCTTGTTTTTTTCTTTCTCCCTCTCTATAGTCTAAATATCCCCTCCCCCCCCCCTTTTTTTTTTTTCTTTCTTCTTCTTCTTTCTCTTCTTGGTTCCTTTGTTTCTTTCAAAGCTCTCCCTGTCCCTCTCCCACCTAAAACATGTAACCATTTTCGCCGCTAATTCGGTCTCTCCGCGCCTCTCGCCCTTTTGCTCGTCCTTGTTTGGCATCATGTAGCAAGCCATCATCTGGCCCAATGTAGACCCGGAAAAACCATTCGTCATGCAGATCTGTCCAGGTTACATCCAAAGATTCCGCCAGGCCAAAGTGAAGACCTTTGCAGACATGCAGCCTTTCGTCCTGCGCAACTACGGGAAAATCAACGAGGGATCCAAAGCACCGGGCCGCTTGCCGCCCATGGCCGTCATCTGCGGATCAGACTGCCTCTTTCTCACCCTCATGACTCTTATGGTGCCGCCTGAAACGCGACCCGTTCTTAACACGGATATAGGTACGCGCAAGGCAACGGGCGTCTGGGGTAAAATCCTCCACGCCTCCCGCAAGTATAGTACCAAGAACGCCCAGAGCTACGGCATGTTTGGCCTCATGTCGGCCATGCTCAAGCCTGATCATGCAGGATCTCCCGTTCTTGGTGCGCTGGAGGACGGCAGTCTTTATAGGGTGACGCCAAAGCACCCCCAGCGTCGCCACGTGCTCTCCCCGAGGGCATGGACCAGGGACACGGGGGTCCCGGCCGAGGAGGAGGTCAAGCCCCGGCGGAGGAACGAGGCGAGAAATCTCGAGGCAAGGTTCGTCCATCCACGAGGGGAAACCTGCGAGGTTCGTATCGGCAAAGGCGACGTCATGACCATCCCGGACGCGGAGGTCAAGACAGTGGCGGGTCAGACGTTCTGCATGCCCAAGCCGGCTGCGCCGACGTTTGGCTTCCAGCCTACGTCGACGGCGAAGCAAGGGATGCAGGCTACGCCGGGTGCCGTGAAGCCGGTGACCAAGGACGAAAATCCGGAACAGACGCAGAGAGGCACTCCGACGGGGCGCGCGGGCACCAAGCCGTCGGGGGTCCACTCGGGAGCTAATCAGACTCCCGCAGCGTCAGGCAAGAGCTCGGAGGCGCCTCGGGCGGGGGCCGAGACGGGGAGCGCGGGTCCGGCAGCATCAAGAAAGGGAACACGGGCAACCCACACTGGCACGCCCAAGGGAAACCCATCAGGAAAGGGTGCCGAAGCAACCCACAAAGAGACCCCCAAGGGAAGCGCATCAGGAAAGGAACGACAAGAAACCCACAGAGGAACCCCGTCAGAGAAGCCGGCCAAAACAGCACCACACACAGACAGAGGAACACCGGATTCCAAGCCCATCCCATCTGACCAGCCGACCAACACCAAAGCCCGGGCCGGCCCTTCATCAGACAAGCACCCCTCGGCGAAGCCCACCGCAGCGGACACGGGCCGGAAATTAATCCCCTCGGAGGCAAAGGCAACAAAGACCGGCAGCGGTGACCGCCCCAACACCAACCTCGCCGCTACCGTCACGACTGGCCCAGACGCAAAAGGCCCCAAGGTGACTGCATCAAAGGCAAAGGGCCAGGGCCATGCAACCTCCATTGTTATGGTGACCACGACAGGCAGCGACAGCGCCGCCTACATCCCCGTGGTCTTCCCATTCGGCCCCATCGGGAACATGGACAAGACCAAAAAAATCCCGGCATCGATTACGCAGGCGGAAATGGCGAGCCACGAGGCAGCTACAGCAACACCGACTGGCTGGGTGACGAGTCTCATAACGTCGACGGTGTCAAAGAATGGCCAGGTTAATAATATCGTGTTTCCCGTCCCGGTGCCGCTCTTTAACCCGAAGGACCTTTTGAAGAAGCTTCCCAACATCCCTGGCCTCCCTAACCTCCCTGGCGGCAAAGGTCCCAAGCCCCCTGGCGGAGGCGGTGGCGGTTCGGGCGCAGGCAGCAGCGATTCGGGCGGTTCCCCTGAAGATGAGCCTGCTGGCGAACCATCCTCCTCGAAAGCAAAGGGAAAGCAACCAGTCCGGCCGCGACCTGGCCAGGAGCCGGACGAGCCGGACGAGCCGGAAAGGCCAAAGAGCCGGCCGGCCTCGGCCTCGGCCTCGGCTCGCAAGACGTCGGCTCGTAAGACTTCGGACCGGACCTCAACCACCGTCAGACGAACATCAGCTGCGCGGTCGGCGCCAACCTCGACCCGCGCATCCTCGTGCTCTCCCGTCGTGACCGCCGCCTGCCAGTACTCCGTCTTCCCGACCACGTCCGGCAAAAAGAGCATCATGGTCACCAAGACGGTCTCGTGCTCGACCGTGACGGCGTGTCACGCCCGCCTGCGGGACGGCACCAAAACGGCCACGGGCACCGCGACAGAGGAAACCTTGCCCGTCGTAACCGTCATCGAAGGCGACTTCCTGACGGCTGGCGACGAGGCGGACCGCCAAATATCCTTGTTCAACCAGATAGCAACCGCAACGTCCGGCAACTACGACGTGCCCATGGCCCCCAAGGGTGCTGACAATGCTCCCCAGGTGACGCAAGAGCCGGATCTGCCGCTGCCGGACTCGGTGTACGACGACCTGACGCGCCTGTTTGCCGGCTCCTTCCCCAAGAAGTTCCAGAAGACCAAGACGAGCAAGACGACACGCAAGCCTACCTCTACCAAGAAGGCGAGCAAGCCGCCGGCGACAAAGACTCCGAAGCCGAAACCAAGCCCGAAGCCTGCTCCGAAGAAATACATGGGCGGCACTTGCAACTTGCATATCCGTGAATATGTCCACGACGAGATGGTCAGTGCCATCATGGAGGTTACCGACGGGGGCAACAACTGGCTTGGGACATGGTCCTTTGCCGGTAGGCAGCCGGTACGTCTTCTTATTTCCTTTTCCTCCCTCCACCCAGCTTAGATGCCGGGTTTCGGTTTCTTCCCCCCGCCCCGGCGCCCGTAGTCCCCCTTTTTTTCCCACCCTTGCAACCTTTTGCCTCTGATTCATATATCCGCTGACTGGTGCGGCGTCTTGTTATTTTTGTTTTGTCGTGCAATAGCTGGGTTCCAAAGTCACCATGCCCAAAATCAAGTTCGACTACGACATTGACCTCGAATTCCTCCGAGACGCCGCGCGCAGCGCGAATGGCATAGGAAATGCAGCCAACAAGATGGCAATGGCGCAACCCAACCCCGGCGCGTATGCTGGTGCCTTTAGCGGCCTAGACAACCCTGCGAACCTGAACACGACAGGCCATGGCAGTCTTAAAGTGAACGTGACGAGCCATGACAAAGTTGACAAGGCGGTCCAGAAGGACCGCGTCTTGCCGAGCTTTGAACCGACTGGGGGGGCTGGGACTCCCGGCAAGCCGGTCAACAAGGCGACGCAGCCTCAGCGCCGGGAGAACAAGAATGATAATTATTTGTCGTATGACATTGTCATCCACGCGGGTAAGACGGTGTGGAACACGGCCACCCTTGACAGGAATTTGCTTCCTCACTGTATTGTGGGCTTGTGGGATAGCCATGCGAGGGCCAAGGATTTGGAGTTTATTGCGAGGATTTTCGATGATGGGCCTGAATCGGTGAGTGGCTTGCATGACAGTTTTCTTGCTCCAACATGGTTGTACGATTTTTGGCTAACGAACGTAGACGCGCGATATGGACTGCAAGTGGCAGTGTTGAAGGCTTGTTTGACAGGTTTGGGTGTGGAATTTTTTTTTGGCATGCTTTGAAGAAATATCGGGGGGTGAGATATATATACCCGACCAAGTGTGACTGGAAAGGATGTACCTTTATTTGTCTGCTGAGAGCGGCCACGGAGAGGGGCGTCTGCGGGATGTCATGGTGTTGGTTGCGTGCCGGCGGTGGACCATTTCGCAGCATCAAGGAGTTTCAGTTTGTAATGAGCCAGAATGTATGATTGAGACCTTGAGTAGGTCAGAGTTTATTTCAGTTGACGTCGTGAACTTGCTCCCTATTGTGCGCTGCGAGGTGTCCGTGGCCGTTGATTGGTGGCGATGTAGCTTGGAAGTTGGTAGCGGGAGATGCCTTTTTGAATTGAACGATGTCTATTGCTTTTTCCTGGTCATGAAACGAAGGGACTTGAGTGGTCGTCTTGTTTGATTTTGGACATGGGGATAGCATCTTCTCGGGCGTTGGCGCTGGGTCTCAGCCGTTGAAGGACATCCACCATCCGCCTCTGCATCTTGCACAAGTCTTTCGCGTCGTCATGCCGAGAATCATCGTTGCGTTCTGCGCTCAGCACGCATCCATGTATCTTTGTGTATCTGCTTTCCAACGCGAGCAGGCGCATGCTCGTGATGCTTCGGGGGTTGCGAGGAAGGCAAACATTGTGCGTGAGACCCTGATGCCGACGTTTTTTTTTTTTTTTTGTGTTTGCCGTCTTTAGCTCTGCCGCCGCGATGTACGCCTTTTGATGTACATGCGCATGTGAAGAACCAGATGTGGGGGCTATTGGGGACGAAGCGCGAGAGGCTTGCGCGGAGAGCACATGTCGGCAATGTCCGTGAGTCGTGACGAGCTCGCTTGGAGGAGGGTGTTGAAAAGGTGACGGCAGAAAGTATCATGTCCATCGCGGTGTTTGCACATTCGGCTGTGATGGGTCATCCATCCACGTGAGCGTAGCGGCATCCAACCAACATTACAAACCCCCGCTCTCGTAAGATGCAGCAAAAGTTCATTTGAAAAGGTGCATAAAAACTAAATCATGGTGGCAGATATTCGCGCCACAGGAAAAATAAAGAGACAACAGAAGAAAAACAAAAAATGCAAGGAAAGCATCGTGGAACGATGTTTGCTCCCGGCAGGGCTTGAACCTGCGGCCTCCGCATCACTAACGTTTATTAGTACGAAGCTCTAACCAACTGAGCTACGGAAGCTTTCCTCAACTGAATTGGGGAACTTGGGAGACAAAAGAAATTATGTTAGTTGCGGAGCTGTGGATGTTTGCCAGAAAAAAAGGGAGGAGGGAAGAAAAGGTCTTGATAAATGGTCTTGTTAAGCTTTTTTATTCCACCATACGGTATGGCAGACATGAATCTAAAATTTGTGTTTTTTTTTAACCTTGCAGAACTAAATTTAAAAATTGTCCCCGCCTAAGCGTGGTTACTCATCAGACTGACTGCCAGGCGGCCATCTTCCACCATGAGGTGTAGCCAGGTAGATAGATGGTTTCAGATGGGAACAAAATAAAGCGAGATTGAATGCTTAATCTTGCAAAATGTTTCAAGACAATGGACAAAACGAAGGGCTTCGCCGGGGATCGAACCCGGGACCTCTCGCAAGCGATGCTTGGGGTGTTCCCTAAGCGAGAATTATACCACTAAACCACGAAGCCACGTGACTTGTCACGGCTTGCTTGTTGGGGGCAGAACGCTTATTGGTGACTAAGAGGCCGCTGTGCATGACCGTTGATGTGTGGCTTCGAGGTTCAACAGCCTAGCAGCATCTGGGATCGTGAACCCAGCCCTTCGTCATACATCAACTGGACACAAAAACATGTCCTTGTCAAAGATTGAGCTTCATTTTTGTGAGTCTACCTCGTGGCGAGTGGCTGTAATGCAGACGTCTCGTCTTTTACGAATCAATGAGGTTCACCACGTTATTTACGTGCCCTGGACACCCTAGAGCTGAAGAAGGCGTTTGTCCCGCTTGCTTTCCTGCCTTTTTCTCGGACGAAACAACGCGGATGAATACCTCATACTAAGTCGTATTCCCATGACCAGAGGGCAAGCTTAAAGACCTGCGACGAAGAAAAGACGACAGGAAGAAAGACAAAATGCAGGACATGACGGTGAGCATGAAGCCGCCCCGTTCCTTAGCCGCCATCGCGGACTGACATGCGCGAGGTATCCGATTTCACGAGCAGCGCTCAACACCCCTTTAGCGTGCTGAAGATTATTGGAGGATGGGGCAACGTCAGGTAAGAGAGAAGAAGTACTACCAAAATCATAACTTGCCTTGATGTAATAAAGAAAAGAAAGAAGGAAAGAGAAGGAAAGAGAAAGAAACATGACTAACCAGTTCTTCATACACAGCGGCCCAGGCCTCTTGTAAGTCTCCGCCACTCACCTCACCACCTTCATCTCCAAACCAAATCACCCAAGTAATGACCAAATCCAAACCACACCCCTACCCCCCCGCCAGAATGTTCCGCAGCCTCCTAGCAGGCACATACACCGCCCTCGCAACCGGCATCGGCACCGCCGTCCTCGCCAGCCTCATCTGGGGCACCGCCGGACTCCCCTTCGTGGTCGGTTCCTCGGCGGGCTTCGCCTTCGGCAGCCTAAGGTGGTACCTCTCGGCGCAGACGGCCTCGCTGCTCGACCTACGCCGGTACCCGTCCCTGCTGCGGCTGCACCTCATCGCCAACTTTCCGTACGAGCGGCAGTTTGCGTGCCAGGGCCTCGAGTGGTACACGGCGGCGAGGTTCCGCTCGAGCTGGACGCTGAGGAGCATGCTGGTGGTGGCGTGGTTGTCGGCGCAGCCGGCGATTGATGACGTGCAGGCGCGGACTGAGGCGGAGATTGTGTCGGGGTATACGGTGGGGGATTACATGATGGAGGGGGGAGGGGAGAAGGAGGATTAGGGATTAAGTAACTCTATCTCTCTCTTTTTCCTTTTTCTCTTCCTTTTCCTTTATCTTTTCTTTTCCTTTTTCTTTCTTTCTTTCTTTCTCTTTTCTTTTCTTTTTCTTTCTTTTTCTTTCTCTTTCTTTCTCTTTCTTTCTCTTTCTTTTTTCTTTTCTTCTTTTCTAGTTTAGTTTATTTTAAGGCCAGGGAACGGAGCCAAAAGCCCCTTCTGAACAACGACTTCCACGGAATTGGAAACAATCTGTTGGAATCATAATGTAATCGCTACATTGGATGACTGGGAATTGTGGACCAACACATAGGATGCACGCACTCTCATTGGCTGTATTCGTATGTCACCTGACCTAGGGCAAGTACCTTGGCCACAACACCACGAAATGAATCACGGTGACTCCTTTTTCCCAAAAAGATATAGATGAAGAGAAATAAGAGATTTGCTACCCCCCCCCCGGTGCTGCAGCATTATACCCCGTGCTACCAACACAATCAACACCCCAGTAGAATTAGCTTTTCTTCTTCTTGCAATTCAAAATAAGTATCTTGTCAAATAAAAAAAATCGGGATAAAGCGAAATCCCCACATCCATGCCAAACAAACACCCACGCAACACCCCCCCTCTTCAGCCTTCACCTTGGAACCTCCCTCACCATCACAGGATGCGCCTCCGTATTATAAACAAACTTGCTCCCCCCTTGCGCCTCAAAATGCACCTCCGACTCGTCCGCAAAAATCAAATACGCATACTTTAGCGTCTCAGCCAAGAAGAAGCTCTCCTGGAAGTCATCCTTTTCGCCCCCATCGCTGAGCGTCACGTTCGCCAAGCCCGAGAAGCCGACCCCCGCGCGGCACCGGTCGCGAATCGCCGTAAAGGCCTTCCATGCCATGTCCTGGTACTTCTTGTCGCCCGTCGCGCGGTACGCATAGTACAGGCTCTCGATGGTCTCGGGCCGGAGCACGTAGTCCTCGTAGGTGGCGAAGAAGCCGGCCCTGGCGTAGAACTCCTCTTCCTTGGGCGGGGGCTGCCTGTCGGCGCTGTTGGTGACCCAGCGGAAGACCTCGGGGCCGATCTTGCTGGCTGTCTGGGCGTAGGTCTGGTAGTAGGATTCGGTGATTTTGAGGCCAAAGTCTATGTACTTTTGTTCGTTGAGGAGGACGCCGCCTAGGATGAAGTTGCCGCCGGCGAAGGAGGCCACTGTGTGGGGGGCAAATTGGGTCAGTTTGGCCGACGCTTCTTTCTTACTTTCTTACTTTCTTTTCTTTCTTTTCTTTCTTTTCTTTCTTTTCTTTCTTTTCTTTTCTTTTCTTTTCTTTCTTTCTTTCTTTCTTTCTTTCTTTCTTTCTTTCTTTCTTTCTTTCTTTCTTTCTTTCTTTCTTTCTTTCTTTCTTTCTTTCTTTCTTTCTTTCTTTCTTTCTTTCTTTCTTTCTTTCTTTCTTTCTTTCTTTCTTTCTTTCTTTCTTTCTTTCTTTCTTTCTTTCTTTCTTTCTTCTTTTCTTTTCTTTTTCTTTTCTTCTTCTTCTTCT
>AFQZ01000470.1:0-37170 GCA_000222935.2 Aciculosporium take MAFF-241224
GTATTACTTAAAGTTTATATAATTATTTTTTATTATAAAGGTTATTTGTTATTACTTTATATTTTTTAATAAGTAATTACTTATATATATTACCTTAATTAAATTATTAGTAAATATTACTTAATTTATAGTAAATATTATATTTAAATTAGCTAAAAAGGTCCATAAGCTTTTATAAGTTTTTCTTATATAAATAAGTATTTTTTGCTAGGCTTTTATTAAATTATAATATTAATAGTTTTTAAAGTAATTATTTTTATTACTTTTAATGCTTTTTTTTAAGTTTATTAGTAATATAATTTAGTTTATTAATTGTATTTTAAGCAGGAATTTTCTCTTAATTATATTACTTAAGAGTTATTTTAATTTAATATACTTATTAGCTAGTTATTATACTTTTACTATTACTTTAATTTATTAGTTTAAGTCTTTTTTTTAAAATTATCTTTATCTTTTTAATATAATAATATTTATATTAATTTAATTTATTATTATTATTTTTTATTATTTAATAGTTTAGCTTAAAGAGTTCTTATCCTTTAGTTATAGCTTAGTTTTGTTTATTTATTATTTTCATTCAAAAATCTAAGATATTTCTTATTAATATAATATTATTATTTTTTATAGCTTTTTTTATTTTTATAAGCTTTTTAATATAAGTATTACTTTTTTATTATATTATAATAAGTTTATAGTTAGTTATATAAATAATAGGTTTTTAAGTTAATATTTTATATTAAGTTAATAGTTTATCATTTTTAAGAAAAAAAGTAAATATTATATTATAAAATTAAGCTTATTAATAAAGTGAAGGCTATAATATAAATATCTTATAGCTAAGATACTTAAGGTAAATATAAGTATATAAAGGTTATATTTACTAGCTTTTTTAATTTTTTTTTTATATATAGCTAAGCTATAGCTAGGCTATAGCTTAGCTATTAAGTAAGAACTATCTCATAACCTTTTTACTCTTTTTTACTCTTATAATCTAATAGCCTTCTCCTCCTAATACTTTTAGCTTAAATTTATTATATAGCCCTTATTAGAAAAAGAAGACTATAAGGTTATAGGATTAAAAAAGAGTAAAAAGGTTAGAAGATAGTTTTTACTTAATAGCTAAGCTATAGCCTAGCTATAGCTTAATTATATATAAAAAAAATAAGTAAATAAGAATTAAAAAGGCTAGTAAATATAACCTTTATATACTTATACTATTATAGTCTAGCTAATGTGCGACTGCAGTACTAGCAACTTAAATAAGAATAATCTTCTTAAGGGAAAAAGAAAATAAAATATTTATAACCCTTTTAGTACTTATACTATTATAGCTATACTATTAGGACCTAATTTATTATTATAAAGCTTAAGTAAAAAAGCTAGATTAAGATATACTAAAATATATATAAGGCTTAATTTACTAATATAAAGCTTAAGTTAAAAAGCTAAATTAAAGTATATTAGCTTATATAGCTTATAAGGTATAGCCTTTATAATATAATTAGCCTTCTTACTATATAAATTTAAGCCTTAAGCTTAAATTTATTATATAGCCCTCTTCTTACTACTAAAACATTATAATAATAATAAAGTATAATTCTTTTTTTTATTATATTATCTCTTAAGCTTTTTAGTATATATAGTTACTAGTTTAATATATAACCTACTTTTATTTAGTTATCTTACTAACTCAATTTAATTTACTAGCTCCTTATATTTTTAATATCTTTATAACTATATAAACCCAGTCTTAGAATTTTTATTTATTACTTTTTATCTTCCTTTTTGTTGGTAACGCGCAGGTTACTTTAAGTGCTGCTGCAGTAAAGAAGTAAGGGGGGGGGTAAAAAAGTCTAATAATCTATTTTGTTTATTTTAAGGGAAAGAAGCAGGCTATAATATAAAGGTATAGTATTATAGCCATAGTACAGTCCTAGGTTACATAACCTGTAATCTAGCTAATCCGGATGTGTATATTCTATATATAACCTATAATTCCTAGTTAATATAGCATATCCCTTTTATTCTTTATATAAGTAATTTTAACAATTACAAATTCTCTCTTTATTAAAAAAGAGAAATTGCTCTAAAGAAATGTATAAAACGCCCTAATAATCAGATATTAATAAACTAGTAATAAAGCAAAAACATCCTCTAAATAAATAACTTTCATTAGTCTAGTCCAAATAGTTATAAGGCTAAAGAGTATAATTTCTGCATTTAAACCTACTAAATTAAGCGCTTATAATTGCATTTAAATTTATTAAATTCAAACTCTTTACTAGGCGCTTAATTTATTATTAAATTTAGTAAGGAATTAGACCTTTCCTATTCTTTAGCAGCTCTAGCAGCAGCTCTTATAGCAACTCTTATAATAGGTCTTTTAACCTATTCTTTTATATAAATTTAGACTTTATTTTCTGTTATAAAGGTCTTAAGAGCTTTATTTAGTAAAGTTTTTATTATTATATCCATAGGATTATTATTACTATTAATCTATTATATTTTAGCTACTTTCTTTTTCTTATATAACTGCCTTAAAGCTATAATATTAATTATTAGCCTCTTTTCCTTTATTATACCTAGCTTAATAATATAT
Source organism: Aciculosporium take MAFF-241224 (assembly GCA_000222935.2). NCBI lineage: Eukaryota > Fungi > Ascomycota > Sordariomycetes > Hypocreales > Clavicipitaceae > Aciculosporium > Aciculosporium take. Next base: position 2,600 of record AFQZ01000470.1, read on the forward strand.
TTATATAGTAAGAAAGAGTTAGTATAAATTATTATTAGGATCTTTAGCTTTTTTAATTAGTTAGTAATAATATTTAGGGTGGTGTTTATTATATAAGTAATATTAATACCTTAAACTATCCTATATAGCTTAAAAGCTAAGGCACTTCTTATAACTCTTTTAGACTTAGTAAAACTATAAGTTATAATATTTCCTTTAAGGGTAAATTTAAAGGCATTATCATCCTTCCTTTTATTACCTAAAATAATTATATAGCCTAGTTAAGAGCTAAGGTGTTTATTATTTATAAAAGAACTGTTAATAAAAACATAAAAAGTAGCGTTTTTTAGTAAGAGAGATATATATTAAAGTCCATAGTTTTAATTATTAATTTACTATTAAAGCCTTTTATTAAGCCTTAAAACATTATTAAATTCTAGTTATTAAACTTAGGTAGTAATAAAAAGATTATAAGATGCTTTAGGTTAATATATAAGAGCAATATATACGCCTTAAGCTTGCTATTTAATATATTTAGCTTAGTTAGTCAGATTATTAACTTATAATAGCTTCTTTCCTTAGGCTTTTTATTATAAAGAAAAGATATTATTATTAACTTTGCTTAAAATACAGCTATTAAACATTAGTAGTGTTAAAATCGTTAATTTCTCTTTTAGCGTTGTAAGAAATTTAGTATTTTTTAATTTAACCTCTTTATAATTAAAAAATTTAGCATTACTAAGTCCTAAGGTATCATTAGTCTGCATTTTAATAATTCTAAAGCAGGTGTTTTTACTAGAAAAAATAAGAAAATAAAGGTTATATATAAAGGTTATTATTTATAGCTTTTAATAATAATAATTAAAGTACGTTAACTACTAATATATACCAGCCTTTGCTATTCCATATAGCGGCTTAATTATAACCATAATAACATCTAGTAGGTAGAGATGTGTAATTTATATAGAAAGCTTTATAAGAATTATATAATTTAGTTTTATTTATAATTAAATATATGCTTAAGTAATGTCTTTAAGCTAAACTCTTATACCTTTCTTTTTTAATAAAAAAGCAAAAGTAATAATAAGCCTTTAAAAAAAGCCTCTATCCTAGTAGGACGGAACACCGCGGATACGACGCGGTATTACGCCTAAAACGAAAAAGAAGCACAGAATCGGATTCCTTATTATTAATTACCCCCCCTAGTAATAGCATATTGCGCAAGGGAAGTAAGCGGTATAAGGGGTGCAATAATTAACGAATTTTTATGTGGATCTATAACTAATAAAGGACAAGGCACTACCTAGAAAGAAATGTAATATTAAGGAGAGAATTCTAGAGTAATAGTAGTATGGGAAAAACTAAAGAATAAAATGAAATTACTAAAGGAATTAATAATAAAAGTTATCCTAAAGGCAGAAATAACAGAAGTATAGGCTTTTATTAGAACTTTTATATAAATTACTATAAATATAAGAGGGGAGATAGCCTAAGTAAGAACTAATACAGAAGGCCTATAGGCCTTAATTATAAAAGCGGTTAGCAGCAGAGTAGAAACCATAGTTAAGAAGGCGGTTAAGGAGGCAATAAAGGCTGTTTATAGGACTAGATCAGCGGTTAAGGGGACTTAGGTAAATATTATAGCTTACAGAGTTATAGGGCAGAATACAATGATACCTTTAGCCTAAACGGAGGGTATAGCGATACCAGCCTGCTATTACTAGGAAGCACTAGTAAAGGAAAGCACTATTAGCAAGGCAGTTAGGAACAGATTACTAGGAGAGATTATGAAGGCAGTAAACAGTGCTATTAGCATAGAGGAGGCAGTAGTAGTATGCTAATTATAGAGTAGAGACATAGTTATTATGTTTATAGAAGCAGGGAGGAAATAAAAGGAAAACACGGCCTAGGTAGGAGTTGCCTTTAGACCTAAGGCAGAAGTAAATAGGAAGATATTTAGTGTGATTATTAAGGGATTCCTAATATAATTAATAAACCATATTATAATTGAGGATATAAGGAAGAACATTAAAAAGGAGAATGGATTAAATATGGCAAAGATAATAGTATGGAAGCTAAGAGGAACAGCAATAAGGGCATTATTAGTAGTTAGTATTAAGGGCACTAAGGCAGCAAACCGACTATGCTATAGGGGAATAGTATACTAAGTAGAGATTTTTGATGCTAAGCTATATAACAAGATGATTTACCTAAAGCAATGTTATAACTGCTATAAGATTAGATATATTACTAGATACTATAAGGAGGAAGTAAGATATAGCAGGTGTGCTGCTAGAAAACACCCTAAGGGAGAGAGGACTTACCTGATATTAACAGGTAAGGTACGGGAGAGATGCTTAAATTGTGCGGGGGCATATTTAGCATGGTCTTAACTGTGCTTAGTGAGTAATAAGAGATAGTAGTAGGCTAGGGAGGCTTATGCCATAAGGCTGCTGTTCTTTTGTAACCATTAGTCAGAGGTTGCAATAGCTACTATAGGTAAGGGCTATTAGGGAGAAGAAACCGGGGGACTAACAGAGAGGCAGCTAAGAGGAAGGAGCATATAACTAAGGGGCTCTTTTGCAAGATAAACCTATAAGCTAAGATTAGAATGATAGAGACTAGCAGAGGAAGGCATAATGCTAGCCTTTCTATAGCTAACTAGAGGGCTAAATAATACCGGAGCCAGCCCAACCAGGGTGCTCTAAAGCACATAATAGAGTATATAATTAAGGTTATATACTAGAATACACAGAAGAAAAGCAATCTAGTACATCTAGCGTTAGGGCATAACATCAGCCCTAAGGTAATAGTTATTCAGGAACCAGAAGGCTATAATAGTATACCGCTAAATCCATCTTAGGGACACTATATATTAGCAATATATAGCGGAAGAATAGCGATTTATATACACTAAAAGGTTAAGACAGGACTTTAGACTATAGGGAGGGAGGAGGATTAGTGTAGTATTAAGCTATGTAAAGTAGAGATATATAACATCTACTCCCTGGCTTATAAAAGGGAGTGGCAGACGCCTTTATAATACTTTGCTAATACCTAGGCAAAGAGCTAGAGTGTGTTTATAGGGGACTTTAACCAATATTACCCCTTGTAGGACAGATTTAGCCAAACATCTCTAGGGCATAATAAGATGTTAGAATTCATAACGAGGTGGCAACTTGGCCTAGCTATGCCGTTTAGGGAAGTAATAAGGAGAGAACATAGCAGCAGGGATAGCACTATTAACCATATGTAGACCACCCATGACGTTAGTGTCGAATTTATTAGGCTAGTAGAAATTGCCGGATCCGACCATATACCCTAGCTTATTAGCATTAGGATAAATAAGGAATTAAGCAACAGCCCAGGGTTGGTCCGGGGTTAGAGGATAGCGGACAAGAACCTTATTATAGCAAAGGCTTTAAACAGGCTTAGAAAGAAGGGGTTAGAGCTTCCGCTATATAACTAGCAAGAAATTAATAACTATGTGCAGTGGCTTACCTAATAGCTTACAGAGATAGCTAATATAGCAGCACCTAAGTGACCTTAAGGGCGCAGTAAACCATAGCCTTAGTGGAATAAAAGGGTAAGGAATGTAATAGCAGAGGCAAGATGTGCTAATAGGCAGTGGCAGTAACAATGGACATAGGAAGTATGGCAGGCCTTAACAGAAGCTATAAAAAAACAGGATTGTATTATCTTAAAGGAGAAGAGAAGTAGCTAGCAACAGGTAGTTAGTAAGTTATCTAGGTCTAAAGGGAGTCTTTAGACCTTAAAGCATTAAGCCTGGCTATAGAGTGGACTTCCTCCTAAAAGGCAATAGGTTCTACTACTAACCCGGCTAGGAGATAACAGCAGGGAGGAAATAGTAAAGGTTATATATAAGGGTAAGGCAAGGGCATTTGCAGAGAGGTTCTTCCCTCCATCTATAGCTAGGGCTTTAGGTCCGGAGGCAGAGGAGGGGATAAGATACTGTAATAACGATCAGGTAGTTCCTGTGTTTACAAAGGAGGAAATTAAAGAGGTTATAAAGAATACAGCAAGTTAGAAAGCCCTAGGACCGGACAAGCTGCTAACGGGTTTCCTTAAGCTATGCAGAGCGGCCCTAATATTATGTTTAACACGCCTTGCAAATGCTTGCTATAGCTTAGGATATTATTCGGCCTCCTTCTAACAAGTAAAGGTAGTAGTTCTATATAAACCTAGAAAGTCCCCTAAGGAGTTAGGCAGACCGGGGGGGTAGAGGCTAATATTACTATTAAATATAATAAGCAAAGTAATTAAGGGAGCTATTATAAGGAGGATTACTATTATAGCAAAGGAAGGCCATATACTGCTGAATATACAAATGGGCAACAGGGCTGGCAGATTAATAGAAATAGCACTAAGTATGCTAAAAGAGGTCATGAGAACGGCGTGGCATTACCAGGGAATAGCATTATTACTATAGCTAGATATTACCAGGGCGTTTAACACTGTTAGCTATAAACGATTAATCTGCACTATAAAGGAGTTAGGACTGCTAGAGTAAATAGCTAGATAGGTATAGGGCTTTACATTAAAAAGGAGAGCATAATTAGCATTTAACGGACATATTACTAAGGAAATCCAAGTTACTGCAGGGGTTCTGCAAGGGTCGCTAGCGTCTCCTATCCTCTTTCTGCTCTATATTACACTACTATATTAAAGACTAGCGGCGGCGGAATTAACGTTAACGTTGGGGTTCTTAGATAATATAAACATTATAATATATAGAAAAATGGCAGAGGAGATAAAAGTATAACTAGAAAGAGCCTAAAGAATATATAAGGAGTAGTTAAAGGAGTATAGGCTAAGGTTTAACCTAGAAAAAAGCAAGCTAATGCACTTTATAAGGAAGAGGTAGGCGATTATAACGACAATCCGACTTAAAAGAGCAATAATATAACCGACACAATCAGCGTGATTCCTAGGGGTTTGGATTCACTAGAAGCTTTGTTAGTCAACCTATATAAAGAAGGTAAATACTAAATTGTTATAGCAGAAATTAGCGCTTACAGCACTAGCTGTATTTACGTGGGGATGCTGACTAGAGTGTGCAAGATCCCTTTATACATAGGTAATACAAAGCACAATAGCCTATAGAGCTGGGATATACCACACCCATAGTAAGCCAGAAGGGGTAGCACAGGGGGTAGTAAAGGCATTTATAAGGGAACAGAATAAATGCTTAAGGCGGGTTATAGGGGCATATAAGGCGACGCTAGTAACACTCTTAGAGATAGAAGCAGCAGTGCCGCCGGTGGATCTGTACCTTAATTACATTAAATGATGATTCTACTAAAGACTTAAGGATAGTAATATAAGCAAGAAGATATAGCAGGCCTGTAATTTGATAGCATTGCAGCTACAACGCCAAGGAAGAGGCCGCCGACGTAATTACTATAAGGCGTTTCCTAATGCCCCCACCCCCCTCCCTGGTAGCCTTATAGCTAGATAGGAATTAGAGAGGGAGTGGGAAAAACAGTGGATCTAGCAGAGGCATAAGGCTTAGGTGAGAAGAGGACAGGCAAAAGCAATAGTAGCAGATGAGGAACCTAACTTTAAGAGCATAAAAAAGATAGTAAAGCTCTATAATAGCCTGCTTAAGCATAAATCTACAGCCCTAGTTTAGCTTTAAACAGAAAAAATAAGGCTAAATGCCTTCCTCTATAATAAACAGGTGCCTAAGGTAACTTTACCAATATGCTAATACTAGGGAGGAAATAAGGATATCTACCACCTTATCCTATTATACCTAGAATATAACCATCTAAGACCGATTCTAGTAGTACCTATAATAAGAAATCCACAGGAACTTAGGGCAGCGCTTAACAATAAGAAGCTAGTACTAAATATTATAAAGTAGGTGCTTTTAACTGGGTAACTTCAGCAGTACAGGTTAGCAGAGGAGCTTAGTAAGGCATGGCAGATACATAATAACAAGGCTGAGAAAGGGACCAGAGGCAACGGAAACAACAGGATAGAGAAGGAAGAGCCGGACTAGGAGGGGAGGTGCTTATAGGGGGTTTTTACTAACATACTAACCTTTTATATAAAGCATAACCACACTTCTGTTATTATCTGCAGTTCCGGGGAACTAGCAGATATCTTATACTAATAGTTGGAAACAATAAAGACTTTATATTAGAGGCTTAGCAGGAGCTATATAGAAGAATATAGGTTTTCTCCCCTATCTTAGGGTTTTTCCTATATTAAGAAGTTAGTTAATGAACTAGTTAGTGGCTCTAGCTACCTAGCGTACATGAATAATAATAAGCCTTTAACTAGCTCTTTAAATTATTAGGGACTATATAAGAATAATCTCTTTTCCTTAGTTATTATAGTCTTAGATAATATATTATGATTTTTTATATAAAGAGTTTGTTACCTTACCCTTAATTTCTCTTACTATTTATAAGCTAAAAAGTCTTTTACCTTTATGTCTTTATAGGTTAAATTTAATAAATTTAAACATATTTCTAGCTAGTAAAGTATTAATCTTAGCTTTATTAGAAAGTTTAAAAGGTTCTCTAGGCATGTTAATCTTTCTTTATATATAAAGGTTAATTATAAGCTAAAAGTCAGCCTTTTCTTTCTTAGTAAGAAAAGCCTTTACTTAAGAGAATTTCTAAGGTCTTCTACGTTCTCTTTATAGTAGGATTATTACTTTGTTAGTTAGGGTTATAAGGTTATTAGGGGGATTCTTATAAATCTTGTTAAGTTTAGTGTCTTCTTGCCCTTAGTTGTTTAGGCCGTAGCCTTGCCCTCCTTAGAAAATCAAGGCTATTCCTATAGCCTTATTATCTTAAACCAGGTCTTTTTTATAAGAAGATTCTACCTTTAGTAAGGTTATATTCAGTTTAATAACTATAGACTGAAAATTTATAAGGCTATAGGGCATCTTGATAATATAAGTCTTTCTTTTTATTAAGAAAAGCTTATAAGGGCTAATTTATTTACTTTTTTTATAATAAACTTATATATTAGAATTTAAGGAAAGAGTATATATAAGTAAGGTTATTAGGCTATTATAAGTATTAAAAGTATTATTAACTTAGTACCTTATAAGACTACATATTACTTTATTTATTACTTTTTAAAGTATCTTAGCTTTTTAAGTAATTATAAAGCTTAAAGGAAAATTATTTATTAGTCTTAAATAGGTTCTAAAGACTAAGAGGGTAGGAATAAGGCTATTTAAACTAGTAGAGTTATTAACTGCTTTAATAGCTATTTAAAGTATCTACTTTTTTAAGAGAAGTCTATTAGCTTTAGTCTTAATAATATTATATACTTTATAAAAAAGGACATAATATTGCTTAAGTTTTCTAATACTATTATAAGCCTTAATAGGGACTTTATTAATATTAATTAATAATAGTTAAGCTAAATGCCTAAATTTACTAAAAATAAAGTTTCTTATAGTATTATAAACTATCTAGTCTAGGGGTCTAAGATATATATTAATTTAGTACTCTTTAAGGGCATTCTAAATATCTTAAGCTTTTTATTATTAGGGTCTAAAAAAGCAGGCAGCTTAAAATGATATTAATAAATTTATAATATATAGGACTGGCTTCTTATTAATTTACATAATATTAATAAGAATTTTATAGTTAAATTCATAATTATCTTTAAGAGTAAACTTAAAGTGGTTTAGAGCTTTTACGTTTATTTAACATTAGTAGCAGGCATATATGATTTTTCTTATATTAGCCTTATGAAATTCTTTACTAGCTCTGGTAAGAAGGTTATTTAATTAGTTAATTAATAGATAACTAAATTAGCAATAAAGTTAATAAATTTTAATTTTAAAAAGCATAAAAATGGCAAGTTCCTAAGAACTAGCTATTTACTAAGGATATCTTTATTTCCTAATAATAAGTACCTTTTTATCTTCTTAAATTAAAAGATTCTTAAAATTATTAAGTTTAATACCTATTTTATCTATATTTATAATAAAATATAAAAATAGTATGACATTATTAAGTATATAGAAAGGTATTATACTAAAAATCGTTAGAAGCTTTAAAATACTAGTTAAAGTTATAATACTAGCTCTAAAGGTAATAGTTCTTTAGTTAAAAGAATACTTAATTATAAGGTTTTTTATAAGCTTTATTAAAGCATTAACTTAGCCTTAGCTAGTAATTAAAATTTCTAATACTCTTATATTTAGGAGTATACTATAAAATATATCCGCTATATATCTTATATTTATAAGATATATGTATTATTAAGGTTTTTTATTAGTATTATAATTATAGGGGTCCTTAAGAAATAAAGCATATTTAAAAGTATTATTCTATAAGAAATTTATAGTTAATACTAAAAAGAGCGGGGAATTTAGTGCTTATATAAAAAATACTATAAAGGAGAGAGTATTATAAGCCTTTTTATTGTCTGGTTTCTTTTTTTATTAATAGTAAGGAAAGTAGCTTTTTAAGTAGCTTTTTTATGCTTATCCTTACTACTATTATTAGAAGTAGTAAGTTAGGCTAATTCACCTTTATAGGCTTATAGGAATATATAGTATTAGCATTCATAAGGTAGTTTCTAGTGTTTTCTATTATTTTACTAAGTTTGTTTTACTTTTTTTTGCTTAAAAGTAAAATAATTGGTTAACTAGTATTCTTTTTTATAATATATAAAGTATCTCTTTAAGCTTATTCTAGCTTAAGGTTTTTTATAATATATAGCTTATAATTAGTATTAGTTTATAAACATTACTATATTAGTGTTTTAGTCCGTAAACCAGGTAATAAGGGCATTTAGATTATTATTAATAGTTATTATTAACTAACTTATGGAAGTTAGTGGTATATCTATTACTAAGAGGTAATTTTAAAGATTACTAACAAATCCTTTAAAGGTTAGCATATTCCTGAATTTAGTGTTATAAAAATCATTATTATTTTCTATTGTTCTTTATACTTAATAAAAAAGGATTATATCTTATTTAAAAAGGTTATAAAGGCTATTAAATATCTTTATAAGTTAGTTAAGAAGTATTTCTAAACTTATTTTTTATTAGATGTTTTATAATAATATAGCAAAGGCATAAATTTATAAATTATATTTTATAGAAGCTTTTATTCTTAGGTGTTTTGAAATAATTCCTAATATTCTAAGTTATTTCCTTAAATAGAATTATCTTTACTTTAAAGTATTTAAAGAAGTAAGTATAAGCTTTATCTTAAAGTATAATAAGAAAAGCTTTTAAGTAAAGTAAGGGAAAAACTCTTACTTAAGAACATTTCTCTTTAAAATATAATAACTTTTTATTAATAAAGTTATAAACTTCTCTAGAATATTACTTTTTTTTTAATAAAATCTCTTAAAAGTATTAAGGGCTTTTTAATTACTTTTAAAAATTATTCCTATTAGGTTTTATAGTTTTAGTTAAAGGTCTTTAGTTAAATGAAAATCTTTATTATTATTAGAATTCTTATTGTTGGTAACGCGCAGGTTACGATTATGCTGCAGCATAACTATAGGGGGGGGGGTTTAATAATTAATTTATCTATATTCTTCTTAAGAGGGAAAAGAAGCAGGTTATAATGCAGAGGTATAGTGTTATAGCCATGGTATAGCCCTAGGTTATATAACCTATAATCTAGCTAATTAGAATGCGTGCATTCTATATATAACTTATAATTCCTAGTTAATGTAGTATATCCCTTTTATTCTTTATATAAGTAATTCTAATACTTATAAATTCTCTCTTTATTAAAGAAAAGAAATTGCTCTAAAAATGCATATAACGCCCTAATAATCAGATATTAATAAATAAGTAATAAAGCAAAAAACATTCTTTAAATAAATAACTTTTATTAGTCTAGGCTGAATAGTTATAGGGGCAAAGAGTATTATAAGAGGGGGGGGGGGGGAGCCAAAGAGTGTAATTCCCGCGTTTAATCCTACTAAATTAGGCGCTTATAATTGCGTTCGAATTTATTAAATTTAAACTCTCTATTAAGCGCTTAATTTACTGTTAGATTTAGTAAGAAATTAGGACTTTCCTAATCCTTAGCAGCTCTAGCAGCAGCTCTTATAGCAATTCTTATAATAGGTCTTTTAACCTATCCTTCTATATGGATTTAGACTTTATTTTTTATTATAAAGGTCTTAAGAGCTTTATTTAGTAAAGCTTTTATTGTTATATTTATAGGATTATTATTACTATTAATCCATTATATCTCAGCTACTTCCCTTCTCTTATATAACTACCTTAAAGCTATAATATTAATTATTAGCCTCTTTTTCTTTATTATCCCTAGCTTAATAATATATTTATATAATAAGAAAGAGTTAGTATATATCATTATTAGAATTTGTAGCTTATTAAATTAGTTAATAATAATATTCAGGGTAGTGTTTATTATATAAGCAATATTAATACCTTAAACTATCCTATATAGCTTAAAAGCTAAAGCACTCCTCATAATTCTTTTAGACTTAGTTAAGTTATATATTATAATATTTCCTTTAAGGGTAAATTTAGAGGTATTATTATCCTTCCTTTCATTACCTAAGATAATTATATAGCTTAGTTAAGAGCTAAGGTCTTTATTATTTATAAAAGAATTATTAATAAAGACATAAAGAGTAGTGTTTTTTAATAAAAAAGATATATATTAAAGTCCATAGTCTTAATTATTAATTTACTATCAAAGTCTTTTATTAAGCCTTAAAATATTATTAAATTCTAGTTATTAAACTTAGGCAGTAATAAAAAGATTATAAAATGCTTTAGGTTAATATATTAAAGCAATATATGCTTCTTAGGCTTGTTATTTAATATATTTTGCTTAGTTAGGCGGGTTATTAACTTATAATAGCTTCCTTTCTTATACCTTTTATTATAAAAAGAAGGTTTTATTATTAGCTTTGCTTAAAATATAACTATTAAACATTAATAGTATTAAAATTAATAACTTCTCTTTTAGCTTTATAAGAAATTTAGCATTTTTTAATTTAACCTCTTCATAATTAAAGAATTTAGCATTACTAAGTCTTAAGGTATTATTAGTCTGTATTTTAATAATTTTAAAACATAAGCTTTCCTTTAAAAAAATAAGGAAATATAAGTTATATATAAAGGTAACTATTTATAACTTTTAATAATAATAATTAAAGTATGTTAACTACTAATATATACTAGCCTTTACTATTCTATATAGTAGCTTAATTATAACTATAATAACATCTAGCAGGTAAAGGTATGTAATCTATACAGGAAGCTTTATAAGAATTATATAATTTAGCTTTATTTATAACTATATATATGCCTAAGTAATATCTCTTAGCTAAGCTATAATGCCTTTTTTTTTTAATAATAGAGTAAGGGTAATAATAAGCCTTTAACTAGCTCTTTATATTATTAGGAACTATATAAAAATAACTTCTTTTTTTTAATTACTATAGCCTTAAATAATATATTATAATTTTTTGTATAAAGAGTTAGTTACCTTACCTTTAACTTTTTTTACTATTTATAAGCTAAAGAGTCTTTTGCCTCTATGCCTTTATAGGTTAAATTTTATAAATTTAAATATATTCCTAGCTAGTAAAGTATTAATTTCTACTTTATTAGAGAGTTTAAAAGGTTTACTAGGTATATTTATCTTTTCTTATATATAAAGGTTAATTATAAGCTAAAAGTTAGCCTTTTCTTTCTTAGTAAAAAAAGCCTTTATTTAAGGGTATTTTTAAGGTTTTTTACATTCTTTTTATAGTAAAGTTATTACTTTATTAGTTAGATTCTTATAAGTTTTATTAATTTTAGTATCTTCTTACCCTTAGTTATTTAAGCTATAGCCTTATATTTCTTAGAAACTTAAGGGTTTATTACCTTAAACTAGGTCTTTCTTATAAAAAGATTTTACTTTTAATAAGGTTATATATAGTTTAATAACTATAAACTAAAACTTTATAAGGCTATAAGGTATCTTAATAATATAAGTCTTTCGTTTTATTAAGAAAAGCTTATAAAAGCTAATTTATTTGCTTTTTTTATAATAAACTTATATACTAAAATTTAAAGGAAGAGTATATATAAGCAGAGTTATTAAGCTATTATAGGTATTAAGAGCATTTTAGACTTAGTGCCTTATAAGATTATATCTTGCTTTATTTATTACTTTTTAAAGTATTTTAGCTCTTTAGGTAATTATAAAGCTTAAGGGGGAATTATTTATTATTCTTAAATAGGTTTTAAAGACTAAGAGAGTAGGAATAAGGCTATTTAAACTAGCAGAGTTATTAACTGCTTTAACAGCCATTTAAAGTATTTGCTTTTTTAAGAGAAAACCGTTAGCTTTAGTCTTAATAATATTATATGCTTTATAAAAAGGGATATAATATTGCTTAAGTTTTTTAATACTATTATAAGCCTTAATAGGGACTTTATTAATATTAATTAATAATAGTTAAGCTAAATGCCTAAATTTATTAGAAGTAAAGTTTCTTTTAGTATTATAAACTATCTAGTTTAGGGGTTTAAGATATGTATTAATCTAGCACTTTTTAAGAGTATTCTAGATATCTTAAGCTTTCTATTATTAGAATCTAAGAAAGTAGGCAGCTTAAAATAATATTACTAAATTTATAACATATAGGACCAGCTTCTTATTAATTTATATAATATTAATAAGAATCTTATAGTTAAATTTAATATTATCTTTAAGAGTGAATTTAAATCTACTTAGAGCTTTTATATTTATTTAGCATTAATAGTAAGCATGTATAATTTTCCCTATATTAGCCTTATTAAATTCTTTACCAGCCCTAGTAAGAAGCTTATTTAATTAGTTAATTAATAGATAACTAAATTAGTAATAAAGTTAATGGATTTTGGTTTTAAAAAGCATAAAAATAGCAGGTTCTTAAGAACTAGCTGTTTACTAAGGATATCCCTATTTCCTAATAATAGGTATCTTCTTATCTCTTTAAATTAAAAAATTCTTAAGATTATTAAGTTTAATACTTATTTTATTTATATTTATAATAAAATATAAAAATAGTATAGCACTATTAAGTATATAAAAAGGTATTATACTAAAAATCATTAGAAGCTTTAAAATACCAGTTAAAGTTATAGTACTAGCTCTAAAGGTAATAGTTCTTTAGTTAAAAGAATACTTAATTATAAGGTTCTTTATAATTTTTATTAGAGCATTAACTTAGCCTTAGCTAGCAGTTAAAATTCCTAATGCTTTTATATTTAGGAGTATACTATAAAATATATCCACTGTATATCTTATATTTATAAGATATATATATTATTATTATTCATATACGCTAGGTAGCTAGAGCCACTAACTAGTCCATCAACTAACTTCTTAATATAGGAAAAACCCTAAGATAAGGGAGAAAACCTATATTCTTCTATATAGCTCCTGCTAAGCCTTTGGTATAGAGTCTTTATTATTTCTAACCATTAGTATAAAATATCTGCTAGTTCCCTAGAACTATAGATAATAATAGAAGTATGGTTATGCTTTATATAAAAGGTTAGTATATTAGTAAAAACCCCCTATAAGCACCTCCCCTTCTAGTCCGGCTCTTCCTTCTTTATCCTATTATTTCTGTTGCCTTTAGTTCCTTTCTTAGCCTTATTATTATATATCTACTATACCTTACTAAGCTCTTCTACTAACCTATACTACTGAAGTTACCTAGTTAAAAGCACCTACTTTATAATATTTAGTGCTAGCTTTTTGTTATTAAGCGCTGCCTTAAGTTCCTATAGATTTCTTATTATAGGCACTACTAGAATTAGTCTTAAATGGTTATATTCTAGGCATAATAAGATAAGGTAGTAAATATCCTTATCTCCTCCCTAGTATTAATATATTAGTAAAGTTACCTTAGGCACCTATTTATTATAAAGAAAGGCATTTAGCCTTATTTTTTCTATTTAAAGCTATACTAGGGCTATAAATTTATACTTAAGCAGGCTATTATAAAGCTTTATTATCTTTTTTATACTCTTAAAGTTAGGTTCCTTATTTATTGCTATTACTTTTGCCTGTTTTCTTCTTACTTAAGCCTTATACCTCTGCTATATCCACTGTTTTTCCTACTCCCTCTTTAATTTCTGTCTAGCTATAAGGCTACTAGGGAGGGGGGGGGGGGCATTAGGAAACGCCTTATAGTGGTTACGTTAGCGGCCTATTCCTTAGCATTATAGCTATAATGCTATTAAATTACATGCCTGTTATATCTTCTTGCCTATACTACTATCCTTAAGTCTTTAGTAGAATTATTACTAAATATAATTAAGGTATAAATTTATTGGCAGTACTACTGCTTTTATCTCTAAGAGTGTTACTAGCATTGCCTTATATGCCCCTATAACCTGCCTTAAGCATTTATTCTATTCCCTTATAAATGCCTTTATTACCCCCTATGCTACCCCTTTTAACTTACTATAGGTGTGGTATATCCTAGCTTTATAGGCTATTATGCTTCTTATTACTTATATATAAAGGGATCTTGCACACTCTAGTTAGCATTCTTATGTAAATATAGCTAGTGCTATAAGTGCTAACTTTTGCTATAATAACTTAGTATTTACCTTCTTTATATAGGTTAACTAATAAAGCTTTTAGTAAATCTAAACCCCTAGAAATCATGCTAATTAAGTTAGTTATATTATTATTCTTTTAAGTTAGATTATTATTATAATTACCTGCCTCTTCCTTATAAAGTATATTAGCTTGCTCTTCCTTAGGTTAAACCTTAGCCTATACTCTTTTAACTACTCCTTATATATTCTCTAGGCTCTTTCTAGTTATACTTTAGTCTTCTCTGCTGTTTTTTTATATACTATAATGTTTATATTATCTAAGAACCCTAGTATTAATATTAATTCTACTGCTACTAATCTTTAATATAGTAGTATAATATAAAGCAGAAAGAGGATAGGAGACGCTAGCGACCCTTGCAGCACCCCTGCAGTAACTTAGATTTCCTTAGTAATATGTCTGTTAAACGCTAATTATGCTCTTTTTCTTAATATAAAGCCCTATGCCTATCTAGCTATCTACCCTAGCAATCCTAACTCCTTTATAGTATAAATTAATTATTTATAGCTAATAGTATTAAACACCCTAGTAATATCTAGCTATAATAATAATACTATTCCCTAGTAATACCATGCTATTTTTACAACCTCTTTTAGTATACTTAGTGCTACCTCTATTAACCTGCCAGCCCTATTGCCTATTTATATATCTAGTAGTATATAGCCTTTTTCTGCTATATTAGTAATCCTCCTTATAATAGCTCCCTTAATTACTTTACCTATTGTGTTTAATAGTAATATCGGCCTCTACCCCCCTGGTTTGCCTAACTCCTTAGGGGTCTTCCTAGGTTTGCATAAAACTACCACCTTTGCTTATTAGAAGGAAGCCGGATAGTATTCTAAACTATAATATACATTTATAAGATGTATTAAACACAATATTAAGGCTGCTTTATATAGCTTAAGAAAACCTATTAGCAGCTTATCCGGCCCTAGGGCTTTTTAACTTGCTATATTCTTTATAACCTCTTTAATTTCCTTCTCTATAAACATAGGAACTGTCTAATTATTATTATAATATCTCATCCCCTTCTCTGCCTATAGACCTAAAGCCCTAGCTATAAATAAAGGAAAGAACCTCTCTGTAAATGCCCTTACCTTACCCTTATATATAACCTCTACTATCTCCTCCTTACTATTATCTCCTAGCTAGGTTAGTAGTAGAACCTGTTGCCTCTTAAGAGGAAGTTTACTCTATAGCCAGGCCTAACGCTCTAGGGTCTAAAGACTCCCTTTAGACCTAAATAACTTACTAACTACCTGTTACTAGCTGTTTTTCTTTTTCTCTAAGATAATATAATTCTGTTTTTTTATAGCTTCTATTAAGGCCTGCTATGCTTTCTATGTTTATTATTACTACTACTGCTTATTAGCACATCTTACCTTTACTATTACATCCCTTACCCTTTTATTTTACTAAGGCTGTAGTTTACTATACCCTTAAGGTTACTTATGTGCTACTATATTAGCTATCTCTATAAGCTATTAGGTAAGCCACTATATATAGTTATTAATTTCTTACTAGTTATATAGCAGAAGCTCTAACCCCTTCTTTCTAAGCCTGTTTAAAGCCTTTACTATAATAAGGTTCTTATCTGCTATCCTCTAACCCCGTACTAACCCTAGGCTGTTGATTAGTTCCTTGTTTATCCTAATACTAATAAGCTGGGGCATATAGTCAGATCTGGCGATTTTTACTAGCCTAATAAATTTAATACTAATATTATAAGTAGTCTATATATGGTTAATAGTGCTATCCCTGCTGCTATATTCTCTTCTTATTACTTCCCTAAACAGCGTAGCTAGGCCGAGTTGCTACCTTATTATAAATTTTAATATCTTATTATGCCCTGGAGATATTTAGCTAAATCTGTCCTATAAGGGGTAATATTAGTTAAAGTCCCCTATAAATACACTCTAGCCCTTTACCTAGGTATTAGCAAAGTGTTATAAAGGCGTCTGCTACTCCCTTTTATAAGCTAGGGAGTAGATATTATATACCTCTACTTTATATAGCTTAATACTATACTAATCCTCTCCCTTTCCTATAGTCTAATATCCTATTTTAACCTTTTAGTATATATAAATTACTATTCTTCTGCTGTATATTACTAATATATAGTGCCCTTAAGATAGATTTAGCAGTATACTATTATAACCTCCTGGTTTCTAGATAGCTATTACCTTAGGGCTAACGCCATGCCCTAACGCTAGATGTACTAGGTTGCTTTTCTTTTATATATTCCAGTACATAACCTTAATTATATACTCTATTGTGTGCTTTAAAGCACCTTAGTTAGGCTGGCTCTGGTATTATATTCATATACGCTAGGTAGCTAGAGCCACTAACTAGTCCATTAACTAACTTCTTAATATAGGAAAAACCCTAAAATAGGGGAGAAAACCCATATTCTTCTATATAGCTCCTGCTAAGCCTTTGGTATAAAGTCTTTATTATTTCTAACTATTAGTATAGAATATCTGCTAGTTCCCTAGAACTGCAGATAATAATAAAAGTATAGTTATGCTTTATATAAAAGGTTAGTATATTAGTAAAAACCCCCTATAAGCACCTCCCCTCCTAGTCCGGCTCTTCCTCCTTTATCCTATTATTTCTATTGCCTTTAGTCCCTTTCTTAGCCTTATTATTATATATCTGCTATGCCTTACTAAGCTCCCCTACTAACCTATACTACTAAAGTTGCTTAGTTAAAAGCACTTACTTTATAATATTTAGTGCTAGCTTTTTATCATTAAGCGCTGCCCTAAGTTCCTATAAATCTCTTATTATAGGTACTACTAAAATCAGTCTTAAATAGTTATATTCTAGGTATAATAGGATAAGGTGGTAGATATCCTTATTTCCTCCCTAGTATTAACATATTAGTAAAGTTACCTTAGGCACCTGTTTATTATAGAGAAAGGTATTTAGCCCTATTTTTTCTGTTTAAAGCTATACTAGGGCTGTAGATTTATACTTAAGCAGGCTATTATAAAGCTTTACTATTTTTTTTATACTTTTAAAGTTAGGTTCCTTATCTACTACTATTACTTTTGCCTATTCTCTTCTTACCTAAGCCTTATGCCTTTGCTATATTTACTGGTTTTCCCACTCCCTCTCTAATTCCTGTCTAGCTATAAGGCTGCTAGGGAGGGGGGGGGGGGCATTAGGAAATGCCTTATAATAGTTACGTCGGCGGCCTCTTCCTTAGTATTATAGCTATAATGCTATTAAATTACATACTTATTATATCTTCTTACCCATACTATTATCCTTAAGTCTTTAGTAAAATTATTACTTAATGTAATTAAAGTATAGATTTATTAGCAGTACTACTACTTCTGTCTCTAAGAGTGTTACTAGTATTGCCTTATATGCCCCTATAACCTGCCTTAAGCATTTATTCTGTTCCCTTATAAATACCTTTATTACCCCCTATACTACCCCTTTTAACTTACTATAGGTGTAGTATATCCCGGCTTTATAGGCTATTATGCTTCTTATTACCTATATATAAAGGGATCTTGCACATTTTAGTTAGTATCCCTATATAAATGCAGCTAGTACTGTAAGTACTAACTTCTGCTATAATAACTTAGCATTTACCTTTTTTATATAGGTTAACTAATAAAGCTTCTAATAAATCCAAACCCCTAGGAATTATGCTGATTAAGTTGGTTATATTATTGTTCTTTTAAGTTAGATTGTTATTATAATTACCTACCTCTTCCTTATAAAGTGCATTAGCTTACTCTTCCCTAGGTTAAACCTTAGCCTATACTTCTTTAACTACTTCTTATATATTCTCTAAGCTCTTTCTAGTTATACTTTAGTTTTCTCTGCTATCTTTTTATATACTATAATATTTATATTATCTAAGAACCCTAGTATTAATATTAATTCTACTACTACTAATCTTTAATATAGTAGTATAATATAAAGCAGGAAGAGAATAGGAGACGCTAGTAACCCTTATAGCACCCTTGTAGTAACTTAGATTTCCTTAGTAATATGTCTATTAAATGCTAATTATACTCTTCTTCTTAATATAAAGCCCTGTGCCTATCTGGCCATCTACCCTAGTAATTCTAACTCCTTTATAGTGTGGATTAATTGTTTATAGCTAATAGTGTTAAATGCCCTAGTGATATCTAGCTATAATAATAATACTATTCCCTAATAATGCTATGCTATTTTTATAACCTCTTTTAGTATACTTAGTACTACCTCTATTAACCTGCCAGCCCTATTGCCTATTTATATGTCTAGTAGTATATAGCCTTCTTTTACTATATTAATAATTCTCCTTATAATAGCTCCTTTAATTACTTTGCCTATTGTGTTTAATAGTAATATTAGCCTTTACCCCCCTAGTTTGCCTAACTCCTTAGGGGTCTTCCTAGGTTTGCGTAAAACTACTACCTTTACTTATTAGAAGAAAGCCAGATAGTATTTTAAACTATAGTATGTATTTACAAGGCGTATTAAACATAATATTAGGGCTGCTTTATATAGCTTAAGGAAACCTGTTAGTAGCTTATCTAGCTCTAGGGCTTTTTAACTTACTATATTCTTTATAACCTTTTTAATTTCCTCCTTTATAAATATAGGAACTGCCTAATTATTATTATAATATCTCGTCCCCTCCTCTGCCTTTAGACCTAGAGCCCTAGCTATGGATAAAGGGAAAAACCTCTTTATAAATACCCTTACCTTACCCTTATATATAACCTTTACTATCTCCTTCCTGCTGTCATCTCCTAGCTAGGTTAGTAGTAGGACCTGTTACCTCTTAAGAGGAAGTCCACTCTATAGCTAGGCCTAATGCTCCAGGGTCTAAAGACTCCCTTTAGACTTAAATAACTTACTAACTGCCTATTACTAGCTACTTCTCTTCTCCTTTAAGATAATATAATCCTGTTTTTTTATAGCTTTTATTAAGGCCTGCCATGCTTCCTATGTCTGTTATTACTATTACTACTTATTAGTATATCTTGCCTTTACTATTACGTCCCTTACCCTTTTATTCCACTAAGGCTGTAGTTTACTATGCCCTTAAGGTCACTTAAGTGCTGCTATATTAGCTATCTCTATAAGCTATTAGGTAAGCTACTGCGCATAGTCGTTAATTTCTTACTAATTATATAGCAAAAGCTCTAACCCCTTCTTTTTAAGCCTATTTAAAGCCTTTGCTATAATAAGGTTCTTATTTACTATCCTCTAACCCTAGACTAACCCTAGGCTATTACTTAATTCCTTATTTATCCTAATGCTAATAAGCTAGGGCATATAGTCGGATCCGGCGATTTCTACTAGCCTAATAAATTTAATACTAACGTTATAAGTGGTTTATATATGGTTAATAGTGCTATTCCTGCTGCTATGTTCTCTCTTTATTACTTCCTTAAATGGCATAGCTAGGCCAAGTTACTACCTTATTATAAATTCTAATATCTTATTATACCCTAAAGATATTTAGCTAAATCTGTCCTATAAGGGGTAATATTAGTTAAAGTCCCCTATAAACACACTCTAGCCCTTTGCCTAGGTATTAGTAAAGTGTTATAAAGGCATCTACTACTCCCTTTTATAAGCTAGGGAGTAGATATTATATACCTTTACTTTATATAGCTTAATACTATATTAATTCTCCCCTTTCTTTATAGTCTAATATTTTGTCTTAACCTTTTAGTATATATAAATTACTATTCTTCTGCTATATATTGCTAATATATAATGCCCTTAAAATGGATTTAGTAGTATACTATTATAACCTCCT
This sequence comes from Aciculosporium take MAFF-241224, assembly GCA_000222935.2. NCBI lineage: Eukaryota > Fungi > Ascomycota > Sordariomycetes > Hypocreales > Clavicipitaceae > Aciculosporium > Aciculosporium take. Next base: position 22,970 of record AFQZ01000470.1, read on the forward strand.
AGTTCCTAAATAGCTATTACCTTAGGGCTAATGCTATGCCCTAATGCTAAATATACTAGGTTGCTTTTCTTTTATGTATTCTAGTACATAACCTTAATTATATACTTTATTATGTGCTTTAAAGCACCCTGGTTAGGCTGGCTCTAGTATTATTCTGCCCTCTAGTTAGTTATAAAAAGGCTAGTATTATGCCTTTCTCTGCTAGTCTTTGTTGTCCTAATTATAGCTTATATCTTTATCTTATAAAAGGGCCCCTTAGTTATATGCTCCTTTCCCTTAGCTGCCTCTTTATTAGTCCCCTGGTCTTTTCTTTATAATAACCCTTACCTATAGCAGCTGTTACGGCCTCTGGCTAATAGCTATAAAAGAATAGCGGCCTTATAGCATAAGCCTTCCTTGCCTGCTGCTATCTGTTATTACTTACTAAGCACAGCTAAAACTATACTAAATATGCTTTTATATAATTTAGGCATTTTTCCTATACCTTGCTTATTAATATTAAGTAAGTCCTCTCTTCCTTAGGGTGTTTTCTAGTAATATACCTACTATATCTTACCTCCTCCTTATAGTACCTAGTAATATACCTAATCTTATAGCAGTTATAATATTGCTTTAAGTAGATTATCTTATTATATAGCTTAGTATTAAAAATCTCTGCCTAGTATACTATTCCTTTATAGTATAGGCAGTTTGCTGCCTTAGTGCCTTTAATACTAACTACTAGTAGTGCCCTTATTACTATTCTCTTTATCTTTTGTACTATTATCTTTACTATGTTTAAACTATTCTTCTTTTTAATATTCTTCCTTATATCCTTAATTATAATGTGGTTTATTAATTATATTAGGAATCCCTTAATAATTACACTAAACATCTTTTTATTTACTTCTGCCTTAGGTCTAAAGGCAACTCCTACCTAGGCTGTGTTTTTCTTTTATTTCCTCACTGCTTTTATAAACATAATAACTATATCTCTACTTTATAATTAGCATACTGCTACTGCCTCCTTTATACTAATAGCACTATTTACTACTTTTATAATCTCTCCTAGCAATCTGTTTCTAATTGCCTTACTAATAGTACTTCCCTTTACTAATGCTTTCTAGTAATAGCAGGCTAGTATTGCTATACCCTCTATTTAGGCTAAAGGTATTATTATATTCTGCCCTATAACTTTATAAGCTATAATATTTACCTAAGTCCCCCTAATTACTAATCTAGTCCTAGGAATAGCCTTTATTACCTCCTTAACTGCCTTCTTAACTATAGTTTTTACTCTACTACTAACTGCTTTTATAATTAAGGCCTGTAGGCCTCTTATATTAGTTCTTGCTTAGGCTATCTCCCCTCTTATATTTATAGTAATTTATATAAAAGTTCTAATAAAAGCCTATACTTTTGTTATTTCTGCCTTTAAAATAACTTTTATTATTAATTTCTTTAGTAATTTTATTTTATTCTTTAGTTTTTCTTATACTACTATTACTTTAGAATTCTCTCCTTAATATTACGTTTCTTCCTAGGTAGTGCCTTATCCTCTATTAGTTATAGATCTACATAAAAATTTATTAATTATTATACCCCTTATACTGCTTACTCCCCTTATGTAATATGCTATTATTAAGGGGGGTAATTAATAATAAGGAATCCAATTCCATGCTTCTTTTTCGTTTTAGGCGTAATACCGCGTCGTATCCGCGGTGTTGTTAACTCTTTTACTATGGCAAATAGTTGCTGGCTCTGGTATTGTTCTGCCCTTTAGTTGGTTATAAAAAGGCTAGCATTATGCCTTCCTCTGCTGGTCTTTATTGTCCTAATTATAGCTTGTATCTTTGTCTTGCAAAAGGGCCCCTTAGTTATATGCTCCTTCTCCTTAGCTGCCTTTCTATTAGTCCCCTAGTCTTTTCTCTATAATAACCCTTGCCTATAGCAGCTATTATAGCCTTTAGCTAATAGCTGTAGAAGAATAGCAGCCTTATAGTATAAGCCTCCCTTACCTGCTGCTATCTGTTATTACTTACTAAGCATAGCTAAAACTATACTAAATATGCTCCTATATAATTTAAGTATTTCTCCTATACCTTACCTATTAATATTAAGTAAGTCCTCTTTCCCTTAAGGTATTTTCTAGTAGTATACCTATTACATCTTACCTCCTCCTTACAGTACCTAGTAATATACCTAATCTTATAGTAGTTATAATATTACTTTAGGTGGATTATCTTGTTATATAGCTTAGCATTAGAAATCTCTACTTAGTATACTATTTCTTTATAGCATAGGCAGTTTGCTGCCTTAGTGCCTTTAATACTAACTACTAGTAATGCCCTTATTACTATTCCCTTTAGCTTCTGTACTGTTATCTTTATTATATTTAAACTATTCTTCTTTTTAATATTCTTCCTTATATTCTTAATTATAATGTAGTTTGTTAATTATATTAAGAATCCCTTAATAATTACACTAAACATCTTCTTATTTACTTCTGCCTTAGGTCTAAAGGCAACTCCTACTTAGGCCGTGTTTTCCTTTTATTTCCTCCCTACTTCTATAAATATAATAACTATATCTTTACTTTATAATTAGCATACTACTACTATCTCCTTTATACTAATAGCACTATTTACTACCTTTATAATCTCTTCTAGTAATTTATTCCTAATTACCTTACTAATAGTGCTTTTCTTTACTAATGCTTCCTAGTAATAGTAGGCTGGTATTACTATACCCTTTGTTTAGGCTAAAGGTATTATTATATTCTGCCTTATAACTCTATAAGCTATAATATTTACCTAAGTCCCCCTAACTACTAATTTAGTCCTAGGAACAGCCTTTATTACCTTCTTAACTACCTTCTTAACTATGGTTTTTACTTTACTATTAACTGCTTTTATAATTAAGGCCTGTAAGCCTCTTATATTAGTTCTTACTTAGGCTATCTCTCTTTCTATATTTATAGTAATTTATATAAAAGTTTTAATAAAAGCTTATACTTTTATTATTTTTACCTTTAAAATAACTTTTATTATTAATTTCTTTAGTAATTTTATTTTATTCTTTAGTTTTTCTTATACTACTATTACTCTAGGATTCTCTCCTTAATATTATATTTCTTTCTAGGTAGTGCCTTATTTTTTATTAGTTATAAATTTATATAAAAATTCATTAATTATTATACCCCTTATACTACTTACTCCCCTTATATAATATACTATTACTAGGGGGGATAATTAATAATAAGAAATCTGATTCCGTGCTTCTTTTTTGTTTTAGGCGTAATACCGCGTTGTATCCGCGGTGTTGTCGACTATAAAGGGTTCTCCCCATAAGATATATATATTATTAAGGTGTTTTATTAGTATTATAGTTATAGGGGTCTTTAAGAAATAAGGCATATTTAAAAGCATTATTTTATAAGAAGTTTATAATTAATTAGGAAAAAAGTAGGGGATTTAGTACTTATATAAAAAATACTATAAAGGAAAGAGTATTATAAGCCTTTTTATTATCTGGTTTCTTTTTTTTATTAGTAATAAAAAAAGCAGCATTTTAAGCGGCTTTTTTATGCTTATTCTTACTACTATTATTAGTAGTAGTAAGTTAGGCTATTTTGCCTTTATAGGCCTATAAGAATATATAGTATTAACATTTAAAAAGTAGTTTTTAGTGTTTTTTATTATTCTATTAAGTTACTTTTACTTTCTTTTGCTTAAAGGCAGAATAATTAGTTAACTAGTATCCTTCTTTATAGTATATAAAGTATTTCTTTAAGCTTACTCTGGCTTGAAATTTTTTATAATAAGTAGCTTATAAATAGCATTAGTCTATAAATATTACTATATTAGTGTTTTAGTTTATAGACTAGGTAATAAGGGTATTATTATTAGTAGTTATTAGTAACTAACTTATAAAGGTTAATAGTATGTTTATTACTAAAAGGTAATTTTAAAGATTACTAATAAACCCTTTAAAGGTTAGTATATTTCTGAATTTTATATTATAAAAATTATTATTGTTTTTAATTGCTTATTATACTTAATAAAGAAGAATTATATCTTACTTAAAAGGGTTATAAAGGCTATTAAATATCTTTATAAGTTAGTTAAGAAGAATTTTTTAAGTATTCTAACTTATTCTTTATTAAATATTTTATAATAATATAATAAAGATATAGATTAGTAAATTATATTTTATAGAAGCTTTTATTCTTAGGTGTTTTAAAGTAATTTCTAACGTTCTAAGTTATTTCTTTAAATAAAATTATTTTTACCCTAAAGTATTTAAGGAAGTATATATAAGCTTTACCTTAAAGTATAATAAAAAAGGCTTTTAGGTAAAGTAAGGGGAAAACTCCTGCTTAAGAATATTTCTCTTTAAAATATAGTAACTTTTTATTAATAAAGGTATATACTTCTTTAGAATATTATTCTTTTTTTTAGTAAAGTCTTTTAAGAGTATTAAAGGCTTTTTAATTACTATTAAAAAGTATTATAATTAGATTTTATAGTTCTAATTAAAGGTCTTTAGTTAAATAAAAATCTTTAATATTATTAGAATCCTTATTATTAGAAAATTCTAGTTATTAAGTTTCTTTTCCTTTTCTAGTTACTTTTTCTAGTAAAGGTTTATAATTTATATTAAGGTTAATATTTAAGATATTAATAAGATCTTTAAAGATATTTAATCTCAATCCTCTTACTATCTTAACACTATTATTATTAAGGTAATTATAAAGGGTATACTTAAGGTTATTATTAATTTTATTAAAAGTATCCTTAGTTTAATTTTTACAATCTTATTAGAAATTAATAAGGATATTATAACCTTTTCCTTTATTAAGAATATAGTAGTTAATTATATATGCAATATGGTTATTAATCTGTTATTTAGTAGCTATATTAACATTAATATTATTAACTAACTTAGTCTAATTCTAGAATAGAATTAAATAGTATTTATAAAGTTTTTAGGGAAGAGTACTCTTTAAAAGTTCTCTTTTATAAATATTTTTTTAGAGTTATTTATTAAAATCATCTATTTTTCTTTAGCTTAATAATATTATAGTATTTTAGGTTAAGTTAAGCTTTATGTTTAGTATTAATTAAAGCGGTTAGTATTAGTTAATTCTCTATAAATAATAATAAAGATCTAGTTTTAATTATACATAAGTAATAGTTAATAATAAGAGAGAAGATCTATAAAAGTTAAGTCTTCTTATAATTATAAATAATTTAATAGTTAATAATTATAAAGAAATAATCCTTTAGTTAGCATAACGTTGGAATTTCTTATAGTTATATAAGTAAAAGCATTTAAACAAGTCTCTTTTATATATAACCTAGTAAATTTATAGTTATTAGCAACTACTAATTAGTATTAGTAACGCATAGGTTATAATTATACTACAGCATAACTATAGGAAGGGGGGGTTTAATAATTAATTTATTTATATTCTTCTTAAAAGGGAAGAGAAGCAGGTTATAATATAAAGGTATAGTGTTATGGCTATAGTACAGCCCCAGGTTATATGACCTATAATCCAGCTAATTAGGGTATGTGTATTCTATATGCGACTTATAATTCCTGGTTAATGCGGCGTATCCCTTCTATCCTCCATACGAGCGATTCCAACACTTATTATTAGAAAATTTTAGTTATTAAGTCTTCTTTCCTTTCTTAGTTAATTTTTCTAGTAAAGGTTTATAATCTATATAAGGGTTAATATTTAAAACATTAAAAAGATCTTTAGAGATATTTAATCTTAATTCTCTAGCTATTTTAATACTATTATTATTAAGGTAATTATAAAGGGTATACTTAAGGTTAGTATTACTTTTATTAAAAGCATTCTTAGTTTAATTTTTATAATCTTATTAAAAGTTAATAAGGAGATTATAATCTTTTTCTTAGTTAAGAATATAATAATTAATTATATAGGTAATATGGTTATTAATTTATTATTTAGTAGCTATATTTATATTAATATTTTTAATTAATTTAGTTTAGTTTTAAGTTAGAATTAGGCAGTATTTATAAAGCTTTTAAGGAAAAGTACTCTTTAAAAGTTCTCTTTTATAAATATTCTTTTAAAGCTATTTATTAAAATTATCTTTTATTTTTCCTTTACTTAAAGACATTTTTTATATTTTAAGCTTTATATTTAGTACTAATTAAAGCTATTAGCATTAGTTAATTCTCTATAAATAACAATAAAGATCTAGTTTTAATTATAAATAAGTAGTAAAAGTTAATAATAAGTAAGAACATCTACAAAAGTTAAGTCTTATTATTATAAATAATTTAACAGTTAATAATAATAAAGAAATAATCCTTTAATTAGTATAACGTTAGATTCCCTTATAATTACATAAGTAAAAGCATTTAAATGTGTCTTTTCTATAAGTAACCTAGTAAATCCATAGTTATATAGTAACTACTAATTAGTATTAGTAATATATAGGTTACTTTTAGTGCTACTATAGTAAAAAAGTAAGGGGGGGGGTAATAAAGTCTAATAATTTATTCTGTTTATTTTAAGGGAAGAAAGCAGGCTATAAAATAAAGGTATAGTATTATAGCTATAGTATAGTCCTAGGTTACATAACCTGTAATCTAGCTAATCCGGGTGCATGCATTTTGTGTGTAACCTATAATTCCTGGTTAATGTAGTGTATCCCTTCCATCCTTCATACATGCAATTCCAACACTTTTTTTATTAATTATTTTACTTTTATTAATTATTTTATTTATATTTATTTTAAGAACTATAATTATCCTTCCTTTTTACTAATTATTCTTTCTATTTTTATATTTTTATATTACTATATTTATTTATATATAAGTTAAATATCCTGAGTATAATATATAATATTTAGTTACTAATAGTTTTAATATAAAAAGTATATTTATTATAATAAAAGCTCTTTTATTACCTCCTTTAAACTATATATATAGTAGTCTTATTATAATAAACAACTTAAATAATAAGTATACTACTAGTACTACTAAGTATAAGATATTCTATCTCCTTTATATAAATAATCTTTATATTTATAAGAAGGCTAAGTGCTTTCTTAACCCTTATAACTATACTTATTATACTTATTAAGTAAATTATAAGAGTTATTTTTAAAAAAGAAAGCTTTTATTAGTAAACCCTAAGTTATAGTAAATAATTAAAAATATATACTAACTTACTAGTACTAAATATATAATTAGAATCCTAGCTATACCTATAGCGCCTAAGTATAAGGCTGCTTAGGCTATTCTTATAGCTAAATTTATTTATACTAAATGTTATTTTAAGGACACTTTAAGAACTACTTATATTACTACTCTTATTATTACTACTATTATAAGCCTCCTTTTTATTATTCCCTTTAGTTCTCTTTTTATACTTATTACCCTTATAATAATGATAAATATACTATAAGCTATTAATTTATTAATTAAAATATACTAACTTTAATTAACTCTTATAAAAAGCACTATAGCTAGTAACTACCTTTTAGAATAAGCTAGGGCTTTTATTAAGTAGCTGTTTTTTTTATTTAAATAGCTTACTCTTAAAACTATTCCTTTTTAATCTTTATTTAAGAATAAAAGTCTTATTAAGACTTGTTATTTTTTATCCCTTTTTTAATTCTTTTTTAACACCTTTCTTTTTCTTTAAGAATAGCTCTTATAGTAATATTATTAGTGCTATTACTAATATTATTTAGGGGGCTTATAATAATTGTTAGAATCGCTCGTATGGAGGATGGAAGGAATACGCCGCATTAACTAGGAATTATAGGTTATATATAAAATACATATACCTAAATTAGCTAAATTATAAGTTATATAATCTAGAACTATATTATAGCTATAATACTATACTTTTGCATTATAGCCTGCTTCTTTCCCTTAAAATAAACATTATAAATTATTAGTCTTTCTTACCTCTTCCCTCTTTATAATAATATTATAGCATAGTTATAACCTATACATTACTAATACTAATTAGTAATTACTATATAACTATAAATTTACTAAGTTACTAATAAAAGAAATATATTTAATGCTTTTACTTATATAATTATAAGGAAATCTAATATTATACTAATTAAAGGATTATTTCTTTATTATTATTAATTATTAAATTATATATAATTATAAAACTTAACTCTTATAAATCTTCTTACTTATTATTAACTTTTATTACTTATTTATAATTAAGACTAGATCTTTATTATTATTTATAAAGAATTAATTAATATTAATAGCTTTAATTAGTACTAAATATAAAGCTTAAAATACTAAAAATATCTTTAAGTAAAGAAAAAATAAGAAATAATTTTAATAAATAGATTTAATAAAATATTTATAAAAAAGAACTTTTAAAGAATACCTTTCCCTAAAAGCTTTATAAATATTACTTAATTTTAACCTAAAACAAGACTAAATTATTTAAAAATATTAATATAAAAACAGCTATTAAATAACAAATTAATAACTATATTATCTATATAATTAACTATTATATTCTTAACTAAAGAAAAGGTTATAATCTCTTTATTAACTTTTAATAAAATTATAAAAATTAAACTAAGGCTGCTTTTAATAAAAATAATACTAACCTTAAGTATACCCTTTATAATTACTTTAGTAATAATGGTATTAAAATAGCTAAAGAATTAAGATTAAATATCTTTAAAAATCTTATTAATATTTTAAATATTAACCCTTAAATAAATTATAAACCTTTATTAAAGAAATTAATTAAGAAAGGAAAGAAAACTTAATAACTAAAACTTTTTAATAATAAGAATTTTAATAATAATAAAGATTTTTATTTAATTAAAAACCCTTAACTAAAACTATAAAACCTAATATAAATAATTTTTAAAAATAATTAAAAAGCTTTTAATACTTTTAAGAAACTTTATTAAAAAAAGAATAATATTCTAAAAAAGTATATAACTTTATTAATAAAAAGTTATTATATTTTAAAGAGAAATATTCTTAAATAAGAGTTTTCCCTTTACTTTACTTAAAAGCTTTTTTTATTATACTTTAAAATAAAGTATATACCTACTTCCTTGAAGACTTTAAAATAAAAATAATTCTATTGAAGGAAATAACTTAAAATATAAGGAATTACTTTAAAACGCCTAAGAATAAAAGCTTTTATAAAATATAATTTATAAATTTATGCCTTTACTATATTATTATAAAATATTTAATAAAGAATAAGTTAAAATGCTTAGAAATACTTCTTAAATAACTTATAAAGATATTTAATAGCCTTTATAACCCTCTTAAGCAAGATATAATTCTTCTTTATTAAGTATAAAGAGCAATAAAAAATAATAATAATTTTTATAATACTAAATTTAAAAATATACTAACCTTTAAAGGATTTATTAGTAATCTTTAAAATTACTTCTTAGTAATAAATATACTACTAACTTTTATAAGTTAGTTAATAATAACTACTAATAATAATCTAAATGCCCTTATTACCTAGTTTATAGACTAAAATACTAATATAGTAATGTTTACAGACTAATGCTATTTATAAGCTATATATTATAAAAAACCTAAAGTTAGAATAAGCTTAAAGAAATACTTTATATATTACAAAGAAAAATACTAATTAATTAATTATTTTGCTTTTAAGTAAAAGAAAGTAAAAGAAACTTAATAAAATAATAAAAAACACTAAAAACTACCTTCTAAACACTAATACTATATATTTCTATAGGCCTATAAAGGCAAATTAGCCTAACTTACTACTTTTAATAATAATAGTAAAAATAAGTATAAAAAAGCTGCTTAAAATGCTGCTTTTCTTAATATTAATAAAAAAAAGGAACTAAATAATAAAGAGGCTTATAATACTTTATCCTTTATAATATTCTTTATATAAGCACTAAATTCTTTACTCTTTTTAGTATTAATTATAAACTTCTTATAAAATAATACTTTTAAATATACTGTCGGAATCGCTTGTATGGATAATGGAAGGGATACGCCGCATTGACTAGGAATTGTGGGTTGTACACAGAATGCACGCACCCTGATTAGCTGGATTACAGGTTATATAACCTAATAGCTGTACCGTAGCTACAACACCACACCTCTGCATTATAGCCTGCTTCTTCCCCTCTTTTAAAGATATAAATAAATTAAATATTAAACCCCCCCCCCTACATTTATGCTACAGCATACTTATAACCTAAGCGTTACTAACACTAATTAGTAGTTACTAATAACTATAGATTTATTAGGTTATACCTAGAAGAGACTTGTTTAAATGCTTTTACTCTATATAACTATAAGAAATTCCAACATTATGCTAACTAAAGAATTATTTCTTTGATTATTAACTGTTAAATCATTTATAATTAAAAGAAGACTTATTTCTTGTGTATCTTCTCCCTTATTATTAACTATTACTTATCCATAATTAAAACCAGATCTTTACTGTTATTCACAGAAAATCAACTAATACTAACCGCTTTAATCAGTACTAAACACAAAGCTTAACCTAAAACACTAAAAATATCGTCAAGTTAAGGAAAAATAGATAATTTTAATAAATAACTTTAAAAAGATATCCACAGAAGAGAATTTTTAAAGAGCACTCTTCTCTAAAAACTTCATAAGCACTATTTAATTTTATCCTTTAATTAGACTAAGTTAGTTAACAATATTAATATTAATATAGCTACTAAACAACAGATTAATAACCGTATTATATATACAATTAACTACTATATTCTTGATAAAGGAAAAGGGCGTAATCTCCTTATTAACTTCTAGTGAGATTATGAAAATTAGACAAAGGATACTTTTAATAAAATTAACAACAACCTTAAGTATACCCTTTATAATTACCTTAATAATAATAGTGTCGAAACAGCCAGAGGATTAAGATTAAATGTCTCTAAAGATCTTGTTAATATCTTAAACATTAACCCTAACACAGAATATAAACCTTTACCGGAAAAAGTAACTAGAAAAGGAAAAGAGATTTAATAACTTAAACTTTCTAATAACAAGGACTCTAATAATAAAGATTTTTATTTAACTAAAGACCCTCCCCTAGAACCATAAACCCTAACTAGAACACTTTCTAATAGCAATCAAAAAGCCCTTAATACTCTTAAGAGACTTTACTAAAAAGAAGAATAATATTCTGGAGAAGTATACAACTTTATTAATAAGAAGTTACTATATTTTAAAGAGAAATATTCTTAAGCAGGAGTTTCCCCCTTACTTTACCTAAAAGCCTTCCCTATTATACTTTAAGGTAAAGCCTATATATACTTCTTTAAATACTTTAGAATAAAGACAATCCTATTTAAGGAGATAACTTAGAATATTAGGAATTACTTTAAAACACCTAAGAATAAGAGCTTTTACAAAACATAATTTACTGATTTACACCTTCGCTATATTATTATAGAACATCTAATAAAGAATAAGTTAGAATGCCTAGAAATCCTTCTTAACTGACTTATCAAGATATTTAATAGCCTTTATAACCCTCTTAAGCAAGATATAATTCTTCTTTATTAAGTACAGCAGGTAATAAAAAACAACAACGATTTCTATAATACTAAATTTAGAAATATGCCAACCTTTAAAGGATTTGTTAGTGATCTTTAAAATTACCTCTTAGCAATAGATATACCACTAACCTTTATAAGTCAGTTACTAACAACTACTAACAATAATCTAAATGCCCTCATTGCCCGGTCCACAGACTAAAACACTAATATAGTAATGTTTACAGACCAATGCTATTTATAAGCTATATATTATAAAAAACCTTAAGCCAGAACAAGCTTAAAGAAATGCTTTATATACCATAAGAAAGAATACTAGTTAACTAACCATCCTGCCTCTAAGCAAAAGAAAGTAAAAGCAACCTAGTAAAATAATAAAAAACACTAAAAACCACCCTCTAAACGCCAATACTATGCATTCCTACAGGCCTATAAAGGTGAAATAGCCCAACTTACTGCTACTAATAATAGCAGTAAGGATAAATATAAGAAAGCCGCTTAGAACGCTGCTTTCCTTACTACTAATAAAAAAGAGAAACCAGATAATAAAAAGGCTTGTAATACTCTCTCCTTTATAATATTCTTTATATAAGCACTAAATCCCCCACTCTTTTCCTAATTAACTATAAACTTCTTACAGGATAATACTTTTAAACATGCCTTATTTCTTAAAGACCCCTACAACCGTAATACTAATAAATAACCTTAATAACACGTATATCTTATAGATATGAGATATGCAGCGGATACATTTTACAGTATACTTCTGGATACAGGAGCATCAGGAATTTTAACTACTAGCCAGGGCTAAGTTAATGCTCTAATAAAGATTATAAAGAACCTTATAATTAAGCATTCTTCTAACTAAAGGACTATTACCTTTAGAGCCGGTACTACAACTTCCACTAGTATTTTAAAGCTTCTAACGATTTTTAGCACAATACCTTTCTATATGCTTAATAGTGCTACATTATTTTTATATTTTATTACAGATATAGATAAAATAGGTGTTAAACTTAATAATCTTAAGAATCTTCTAATCTAAGTAGATAAAAAGGTACCTATTATTAGGAAATAAGGACATTCTTAGTGGACAGCTAGTTCTTAAGAACCTGCTATCTTTATGCTTTCTAAAGCCAAAATCCATTAACTTTATTACCGATTTGGTTATTTATTAATCGACTGATTAAATAACCTTCTCGCCAGGGCTAGTAAAGAATTTAATAAGGCTAACATAGGGAAAATCACGTATACTTGCTATTAATGCCAGATAAACGCAAAAGCTCTAAGTAGATTTAAATTCACTCTTAAAGACAATATTAAATTTAACTACGAGGTCCTTATTAATATCATGCAAATTAACAAAAAGCCGGTCCTATATATTATAAATTTAGCAATATCATTTCAAGCTGCCTGCTTTCTTAGACCCTAACAATAAAAAGCTTAAGATATCTGGAATGCCCTTAAAGAGTGCTAGATTAACACATATCTTAGACCCCTAGACTAGATAGTCCACGATGCTAGAAGAAACTTCGCTTCTAGCGAATTCAGGCATTTAGCTTAACTATTATTAATTAATATTAACAAAGTCCCTATTAAGGCTTATAATAGTATTAGAAAACTTAAGTAATATCATGCCCCTCTTTATAGAGCATATAATATTATTAAGACTAAAGCTAACGATCTTTTCTTAAAAGAGCAGATACTTTAAATAGCTGTTAAAGCAGTTAATAACTCTGCTGGTCTAAATAGTCTTATTCCCACCCTCTTAATCTTTAGAACCTATCTAAGGATAACAAATAATTCCCCCCCAAGCTTTATAGTTGCTTAAAGAGCTAAGATACTTTAAAAAGCAATAAATAAAGCAAAACATAGTCTTACAAGACGCTAAGTCTACAATGCTTTAAATACCTGCAACAGCCTAATAACCCTGCCTATATACACTCTTCCTTTAAATTCTAATGTATAAGTTTATTATGAAAAAGGCAAATAAACTAGCCCTTATAAGCTTCTCTTAATAAAAGGAGAGACTTACATTATTAAGATACCTTATAGCCCTATAAAGTTTCAGTCTACAGTTATTAAACCATATATAACCTCACTAAAGGTAAAATCTTCTTATAAGGAAGACCTGGTTTAAGGTGACGAAAATCACAAAAACCCCCTTAATAACCTAATAACTCCACTATAAAGAGGACGTGGAAGACCCTGGAAACACCCTCAAGCAAAGGCTTTTCTTATTAAGAAAGAAAAAGTCGATTTTTAGCTTACGGTTAACCTCTACACAAAAGACCTGTTGCAAGAGTTGCTATAAAAGCCGCTGCTAAAGAATAGAAAAGTTAAGCACCCTTAAGTAAAGGCTTTTCCTACTAAGAATTAAAAGGCTAACTTTCGGCTTACAGTTAACCTCTACATAAAAGACCTGTTATAAGAGTTGCTGTTGCGAGAATTGCCACGGGAGCTGCTGCCAGAGCCGCTAAAGATTAGAAAAGTCCTAATTCCCTACTAAATTTAACAACAAATTAAGCGCCTAATAAAGAGTTCAAATTTAATGAATTCAAACGCGATTATAAGTGCCTAATTTAGTAGGATTAAACGCGGGAATTATACTCTTTAGCCCCCCCTTACTAACACTCTTTAGCTCTC
>AFQZ01000469.1:0-37200 GCA_000222935.2 Aciculosporium take MAFF-241224
AGTATAAGAGCTATATATTTAAGTAGTATATTAATAGTAACCTTATTTAATAATATAGTATTTAAGAGTTTAAAGTAAGCTAGTAGTGAGAAGACCTCCCTAGCTATATATTTAAGTAGTATAAGAGCTATATATTTAAGTAATATATTAATAGTAACCCTATTTAATAATATAGTATTTAAGAGTTTAAAGTAAGCTAGTAGTAAAAAGACCTCCCTAGCTATATATTTAAGCAGTATAAGAGCTATATATTTAAGTAGTATATTAATAGTAACCCTATTTAATAATATAGTATTTAAGAGTTTAAAGTAAGCTAGTAGTAAGAAGACCTTTCTAGCTATGTATTTAAGTAGCATAAGAGCTATATATTTAAGTAGTATATTAATAATAACCCTATTTAGTAATATAGTATTTAAGAGTTTAAAGTAAGCTTATAGTAAGAAAACCTCCCTAGTTATATATTTAAGTAGTATAAGAGCTATATATTTAAGTAGTATATTAATAGTAATCCTATTTAATAATATAGTATTTAAGAGTTTAAAGCAAGCTTATAATAAGAAGACCTCCCTAGCTATATATCTATAAATACAGTTTATATAAGTATATAGTAATTTAATAGTAAGACTAATAGTAATTAAAAGATAAAGTACTATTAGATATACTAAAAAGCTAGTAGGCAAACCTATTATAATAGTAATTTAGAAAGCATAAAAATAAGATTTATTATATAAAATACAGATAGTACTGCTTAATAGTAGTAATATAATATTAAGGAGCACTAAGTAATTAATAAAAATAGTTTACTATGTTTTAATATAAGGGTATATATACTAATAGGGATATATATAAAAATTCTAATACTTACTTATAATAACCTTATAGTAAAATACTAAGATATAAGCAAGATAATTTATAGAGTAGCTAAATAGTACTACTAGCTAGAATTATAAAAAGATATAAAAAACCATATAAGCTTATGCTTAAACTATTAAGTTAATAAGCTTAGGTTATACTAACCTTATAATAAGTTAGCTATACTATTAATTATTAGTAGATCTTTTTAAGAGCTCTTTATAGACTTTATTACTAGCCTCCCCTTAATAAAATAAGCTAGCAAAAAGGAGCATAATATAATTCTTATTATTATAAATTAATTCTTAAAATACACGCTATATATAGCTATATTTATAAGAATAATAAGTAATAATCTTACTACTATCTTCCTTAAATATATATTTAAGAACTATAATATGCTAAAAGGGATTATTTTAAATAAAGGGATAATATTTACTAATAGTTTCTAGAGAACCTTCTACTACTTACTAGTAACTAAGCAACTACTTAATACTACTTTTTACCTATAAATAAATAAATAAATAAAAAGGGTTAACTAAGTCCTAAAGCACTACCTTAAAGCATTTAGGGCATAAGAGCAAACAGACTAGAAAAACTATTTATATTTAGCTTAATATACCTATAATATTAATAAGCACTTAGCTTACAGCTACTTTTTAATAGAGTTATTATAAGGTTACTAGCTAAAGGGCCTAGACTATATTATAAAGGCAATAGATATTATAAATATATAAGTAAATATAAGGGTATAAGAATTATAATAACAATATAATGCAACTAAGTAGCTACTATATATAACTTAAGAATAGTATATAAAGCACTATAATAAGAAAAAAGGCTTAATAAGTTTTTTGCTAAGTAACTATATACTCTTATTAACTAAGAATATTAACCTTTAATAACTAAGTAAGAAGCTTATAGTAAAGTATTTAAAACCTTTTAAAGTTTTAAACAAAATAAGTATATATAAACTAGCTTACTATTTAAAGCTCCTAGATAATATATGCCTATATAATATATTTAATATTATAAGTTTAAAGCTATATAAAGGTCTAAATCCTGATAAGGCTATAGTAATATTACAGCTATTTATTTATAACTAGGAATTATATAAGGTTAAGTAAATTATAATATATAAGTATTAAGGTAAGTAGTGTAAATACTTAGTAAAGTAAAAAGGCTATAATAAATTAGAGAATTTCTAGGTACTAAAAAGGAACTTTAATATATAAGACATTATAATAAATTATAAAAGGAAAATAGTAGTAAGGTAGTAGAGTATATATATAATATATTATAAGAGATATTAGTAATACTTAAAGATACTTATCTTTATTAATAATAAACTAATAGCTACTAAAAGTACTATAACCTTACTACTAATAAGCTACTTTTATTTAAAGCTATTATTAGAGTTATTAGCACCTATAAAGTTAGATTTAATGCTAAGTAATTCTAATATAGCATAAGGAATAGTTATAAGTATAATATATATAGTAAAGGGAGTCTTCCTTATAGTAGGCTTATATAGCTAGTAATAAGTTAGCTATTATAAAGTTATAAATAGACTAGAAAATACATATATCCTTACTATATATATAAATATATTATAAGTAGTTAGCGATTTTTATTTATATAAGCATAGTAGTATAGGTAATACCCTATAAGATTATAATATGCTTATTATTTTTAAGCTTGAGCTTAATATTTACCTAAAGATATATGTATTAGGCATATTTATAAATATTAGAATTTTTTACCTTAGCTATTATAATAGCTAAATTTGCCTGCATACTTATAATACCCTAGAAATTATTAGTAACAGATTAACTATAATTAAGTAATGAACTTATAGACATTTAATAGTAATAGACGCTATTAGTTTTCTTCTTTATCTCTTTAAATATTTTCTAGTAAAGAATACTAATTTAAGCAGGTATTTAATAGCTAGTTAGTAGTAATTAAAATAGAAAAATCATAGGGAACTAATACTATTATACTCCTTATTATTTTAGGAATAATAAAAGCATTTTATACTATAGGCTATAATAATTAGTAATAAAATAGTAAAGTATAAGCAGTATACTTATTATTATATATCTTCTTATAGGGCTTAGAGATAATAATATACTTAAGGAGGTATATAGATTTAGTGCTATTAGGCTTTAGGAAGATCTACTAGGTTACTATTATATAGCTATAATAATAATAAAAAAATTTTTAAACCCTAGTAGTAAGTTAGCTATAGCTTAAGAGCGTAAGTATTTAGATAATATACTAACTAACTTTAAAGATAAGTATTATAATATCTGGCTTACTAGGAGTAAAAGGGAGAGTTATAAAAAAAGAGATAGAAGATTAACTAGTATAAGGTATAATAACTAGTAATTATTAGTTATAAGCAAGTAGTATATATATAATATTAAATATATAACTTACTAAATAAATAGGATAGAGAGAGGAATACTGTCAGGGGAGTCACGAGACAAGAGCGTGAGAGTACGGAGACCCACTAGGGCAAGCCGTGCCCTAGCTATACATAGGTATATAGGAGGACAGGCCTTATAAAGAGATAAAAAGGCTAGTAAATATAGTATTCATATTACTAACCCTACTTATAGCTATTTAGCTATAAGTGCGCTTAACTATAGCCTTTACTTTACTAATAGACCTCTAACCATAATAGAATATTTGCTTTTTCCTATAGGGACAGTAAACTATTAGCTTAGTAAAGATATTAACCTAAAGAATAAACACACAAATAAGTAGCTATATTAATACAGTAACCACGCAGGTATTAAATAAATTTAACAGAAACAGAAGCAGCTCTGGCATTACTATAGCATAAGATATTATACTATAGCTAGAACCCCCTGCACTTATATTAAAGGGTGGAACAGGAAAACCTATAGAAATAAAATAAACTTACCTTAATAGTGCTATAAGTAATTAGCATTATTAGCCTAAACCCTAGTATACCTAAATCCAAGATATTAATATATAGGCTAAGGAGGAAGATAAGTTAGATTAAGAACTTAAGGAAGCTATAAAGAAGCTATACCTTATTTAAAAGCACGCCTAACTTAAGAAAATATAGTAGGACTTAATAAACCCCTTAGTAACTATGCTAAAGAAGCCTAGTTTAACTGCTTTTCCCTAAATAAATACTCTAAGTAACTAATTAATAGCGACTTATCTGTGATATAGCCTTGCAAAAGCATAATTAAAAGCCCTAGTTTATAAGGGAAATAGCTATAAGAACTTATAATCCTTTCTTACAGACCTAAATATAGCTTTTATTATAAATAAAGCAACCTTTACGGATAACTTAACTAAGGTTGCTTATACTAGTAGCTGCTTAGCAGAGGAAGCAAAGTAATAATAAAATAGGTATATAGCTATAGATAGTATTATAGACTTTGATAATTATAGCTAGAAGGACTTTATTATATAGCTAAAGGACGGAGTAATAAACGAGAATACACGCTGCCTAGAAGCAATAAAGTTACTACTAGAGTTATAGTAATAAGAAGATTAGCTATTTATAGTGTTTATTAAGATTTAGGGTAAGATAGAGGGGGAGTTACCTGAAGATATTCCTAAGAGAATTCAAATTTGCATGTTTATTAATAGCTTAAACCATGTAATAAAGAAGCAGGTCCTTAGCTAAGAGTTCCTTAAGTCTTAGGTATACCTTATTAAATAAGGTTATAAGGTAGAAGTAGCTACTAAGGGGTATAATAAGAGACCCTATCCCTATAGGAAACAAGCTAGGTTAATATTACTATTAAAGGACAAGCAGGGGATAAGTAGTAAGAAAAAGATAACCTAGGGCTAGCAATCTTATTCTTATTTTAAATGTGGAAAATACGGCCATATTGCTCCTTATTATAAAGCACCTAATTGCAAGATATGCGGTTTAAATAGGCATATAATAAGTTTATACTACGGTAACTATAAAAAAGCAGCGCAAGCCACGGACCTAAATATAATGCTAGTAACTACAGTATGCGCTTAAGGACACGTTATTACAGTTAAACCCCTAGGCTAAATTAAGGACTTTAAGAATAAAATTAATAACTCTTAAATAAAGATAAGGATAAAACTATAGTAAGAAGGAAGCTAGGTAGTAGTAAACGCGCTATTTAACCCAGGAGCAATAAACTTAATAATACATCTAAACTTACTATTAGAGGCTAACTAAAGCAGGGTAAAAGCAGATAAGGCAAGGCTAGAGAGCGCCTTACTAACAAAACTAAAGTACTAAAGTGTTATTAATAGGGTAGTATAAATAACAAATAGTATAGGTTATAGCAAATTCTATTGACTCTACTGCTATATAGCAGATACTAAAGAAGGACTAATCCTAGGAATAAACTAGGCTGCAAACTATAAGCTAAAAGTACTATTATAGGCATTAGGTTATTAGAGACACCTAGTAATAAGGGAACGCCTGAAGCTAGTTACTAGCTTATAATAGATTTACTGTGCAAAGAAAGCAGTAAGTATAATGCTAATTCTTAGCTAATATATAGTATAACTATTCATTTCCTAAGAAGAGCTAGTTAAAAACAAAACAAATAAAGAGGTTACTATAAAGACATTCTTACTAGAATATAAAGAATTTATAGATATGTTTTTAAAGGAGTTAGCTAGTAGGCTACTCTCTTTAGAAGGAAAAACTCATATAATAGAATTAATAAAAGGAGGAATGCTACTATAGGGACTGATTTATAACCTAGTAGAGAAAGAGCTATAAGTTCTCTATAAATACTTAGCAGATATATAAAAGAAAGGCTGGATAACAAGATTAACAAGTCCAGCAGGAGCCCTAATCTTATTTATACTAAAAAAGAGAGGCCAACTATGCCTCTGTATAGATTATAAAGGCCTTAATAGGGTTACTAAGAAGGATAAGGCCCCTCTTCCCCTTATATCAGAATTGTTAAATAGGTTAAGAGGAGCAATAATCTGTACAAAGCTGGACTTAAAAGATACTTACTACTAGATACATATCCGCAAGGGTAATAAGTAGAAGACAGCTTTTAGATGCTAATATAGTTACTTTAAATATCTTATTATGCCTTTTAGCTTAGTAAACGCACCTGCTACCTTCTAAGAATATATTAATGCTATACTAGGAGAGCTAGTAGATATAATATATATTATTTATTTAGATAACATTCTAATCTATAGTAGCAACATAGTAGTGCACAAGGGGCATGTTAAACTAGTCCTATAAAGATTACGTATTATAAAGCTATATATAAACCTTAATAAATGCGAATTCTTAATAATAAGGGTTAGCTTCCTTAGATTTATTATTATATTAAAGGGTATTAAAATAAAACCAGAATGCATTAAGGCAGTAGCGGAATGGCTGCTACCTAGCAGCATACTAGAAATACAAATCTTCCTTAGGTTTATAGGGTTTTACTAATGGTTTATTAGAGTATACAGTAAAATAGCCGTCCTACTAATAGACCTTCTAAAGGGAGAGTTTAAAGAAACCTTTAAACTACCTTACAATATATAAGCTATATTTAAGATACTAAAATAAAAGTTTTTAGAAGCACTAGTCCTAGTTTATTTTAATCTAACAGCCCCCCTTTGAGTTAAAACAAACGCCTTAGCGTTTACTATTAACATAGTATTAGTAATATTAGTGCTAGGCAATTAGCACCTAGTTGCGTACATGTTGCAGAAGTTGTCAGGTCCTAAACTCCGCTATATAACACCTAATACCAAGCTACTAGCCATATAAAAAGCTTTTTATATATAAAGGCATTACCTAGCTTACTTATAGCATTTAATAAAAGTAATTACTAATTACTTAAACTATAAATACCTAGTAATAAAACCAAAGCTCTTTAGTAAATAGGTTATAGCATTAAATAAACTTTATCTATATGATTTTATAATTAAGCATAGGCCAGGGAAGTTAAACCCGGCTAACAAACTATTATAAAGACTAGACTATTTCTTAAGAGCAGCTATAGCAAAGGCATAGTTATTATACCTGCTAATATTCTTAGATAAGTTCACAAAGAAGGAGCAGATTAATAGCAGTACTAATAAGGTAGCATATATAATAGTATCCTAAGGCATAAAGGCCTTACTATAAGAGATATAGAGAGAAAGCAGTATAAGAGCTATACATTTAAGTAGTATATTAATAGTAACCCTATCTAATAATACAGTATTTAAGAGTTTAGAGCAAGCTAGTAGCAAGAAGACCTCCCTAGCTATACATTTAAGCAGCATAAGAGCTGTACATTTAAGTGGCACATTAATAGTAACCCTATTTAATAATATAGTATTTAAGAGTTTAGAGCAAGCTAGTAGCAAGAAGACCTCCCTAGCTACATGTCTAAGCAGTATAATAGCTGTATATTTAAGTGGCATATTAATAGTAACCCTATCTAATAATACGGTATTTAAGAGTTTAAAGCGAGTTTATAGCAAGAAAACCTCCCTAGCTACATATTTATAAACACAGTTTATACAGGTATATAATAATCTAGCAGTAAGACTAATAGTAATTAGGAGATAAAGTGCTATTAGACACACTAAAAAGCTATTAGGTGAACCTATTATAATAGTAATCCAGAAAGCATAAAAGCAAGATCTATTATATAAAACGCAAATAGTACTGCTTAGTAGCAGCAATATAATAGTTAAAAAGCACTAGGTAATTAATAAAAACAGTTTACTATGTTTTAATATAAGGGTATATATACTAGTAGGTATATATATAGAAATTCTAATGCTTACTTATAATAACCTTATAGCAGGATACTAGGGTATAAGCAAGATAATTCACAGAGTAGCTAAACAGTACTACTAGCTAGGATTATAAAAAGACGTAAAAAACCATATAAGCTTATGCTTAAACTATTAAGTTAATAAGCCTAGGTTATACTAACTATATAGCAAGCTAGCTGTGTTACTAATCCCTAGCAGACCCTTTTAAGAGCTTTCTATAGACTTTATTACTAGCCTTTCCCTAATAAAACAAGCTAGTAAAAAGGAGCACAATGTAATTTTTATTATTATGGATTAATTCTCAAAATATACACTATATATAGCCATATCTATAAGGATAATAAGCAGTGACCTTGCTACTATCTTCCTTAAACATGTATTTAAGGACTATAGTATGCTAGAAGGGATTGTTTTAGATAAAGGAATAATGTTTACTAGTAGTTTTTAGAGAACCTTCTGCTACTTACTAGTAACTAAACAACTACTTAGTACTGCTTTCTACCTATAAACAGATAAATAAATAAAAAGGGTTAACTAAGTCCTAGAGCACTACCTTAGAGCATTTAGGGTATAAGAGTAAATAGACTAGGAAGACCACCTATATTTAGCTTAATATGCTTATAACACTAGCAAGCACTTAGCCTACGGCTACTCTCTAGCAGAGTTATTATAAGGTTATTAGCTAAGGGGCCCAGACTATATTATAAAGGCACTAGATATTATAAACGTACAAGCAGAGATAAGGGTATAAGAATTATAACAACAACATAAGGCAACTAAGCAGCTACTATACACAACTTAAGAATAGTATATAAAGCACTATAATAAGAAAAGAGGCTTAATAAGTTTTTTGCCAGGTAACTATGTGCTCCTATTAACTAAGAACATTAACCTTTATTAACTAAGTAAGAAGCTTATAGTAAAGTATCTAGGACCTTTTAAGGTTTTAGAGAAAGTAGGTACACATAGACTAGCCTACTATCTAGAGCTCTTAGATAACATACGCCTGTATAATATATTTAATATTACAAGTTTAAAGCCATATAAAGGTCTAAATCCTAATAAGGCTATAGCAATATTATAGCTACCTATTTATAACTAGGAATTATATAAGGTTAAGCAAATTATAATACATAAGTATTAAGGCAAGCAGTGTAAATACTTAGTAAAGTAGAAAGGCTATAATAAATTAAAGAATTCCTAGGTACTAAAAAGGAACTTTAACATATAAGACATTATAACGAAATATAAAAGGAGTATAGTAGTAAGGTAGTAGAGTATATATATAATGCATTATAAGAGACATTAGCAATACTTAAAGATATATATCTTTATTAATACTAAACTAATAGCTACTAAAAGCACTATAACCTTGCTGCTAATAAGCTACTCTTGTTTAGAGCCGTTATTAGATTTATTAGCACTAATAAAGTTAGATTTAATACTAAGTAATTCTAATATAGTACAAGGGACAGTTACAGGCGTAACACATATAGTAAGAGGAGTTTCCCTTATAGTAGGCTTATATAGCTAGTAATGAGTTAGCTATTATAAAGCTATAAATAAACTAAAAAATACATACATCCTTACTATAGGTATAGATATATTACAGGCAGTTAGTAATCTTTATTTATATAAGCATAGTAGTATAGGCAATACCCTGTAAGATTATAGCGTGCTTGTTATTCTTAAGCTTAAGCTTAATATCTGCCTAGAGACATGTATAGTAGGCATATTTATAAATATTAAAATTTTTCGTCTTAGCTATTATAGCAGCTAAATTCGCCTGCGTACTTATAATACCCTAGGAATTATTAGCAGCGGATTAACTGTATTTAAGCAATAAACTTATAAGTATTTAATAGTAGTAAATACTATTAGTCTTCTTCTTTATCTCTTTAAATATTTTCTAGTAAAGAATACTAATTTAAGCAGGTATTTAGCAGTTAATTAGCAGTAACTAGAATAAGAATAATTATAAGGAACTAATACTATTATACTCCTTATTATTTCTTAAGCAATAGGAGTATTTAGTGCTATAGGCTATAATAATTAGTAATAGGATAGTAAAGTATAAGCAGTATACTTACTGTTATATATCTTCCTATAAGGCTTAGGGATAATAATATATTTAAGAAGGTAAATAGGTTTAGTGCCATTAGACTTTAGAAAGATCTACTAGGTTACTACTATATAGCTATAATAATAATAAGGAATTTTTTAAATACTAGCAGTAAGTCAGCTATAGCCTAGGGACGTAAGTATTTAGACAATTACTAACTAACTCTAAAGACAGGTATTATAATATCTGGCTCCCTAGGAGGAAGAGGGGGAGCCATAGTAAAAGTAGTAGGAGATTAGCTAGTATAAGGCATAATAACTAGTGCTTATTAGCTATAAGCAAGCAGTATATATATAGTGTTAAGCATATAACTTACTAGACAGATAGGATAGATAAGAAAGATAATAATAATATTAAAATCTATGCATATATTAGTAAAAAGGGAGTAATAATAGCAGCTAAGCTATAAAAAAGTAAAAACATAGTAGCAATAGGAGATAATATATAAGCAAATAATAATAAAGAAAGAAAGAAAAAACAGGTTAAAGAGAAGGGGAGAAAAGACCTTCTTATAACAGGATGGTTAAGCTACTAATCCAATGCACATGCCTAGATTAATAACATTATTTATATAATTAGGTACTAAGGTGCTTAAGAGCGATTTCTTTATAAGTAGTACTAAAGCTATAACAAAGTAGTAAGCTATAAGCTAATATAAGCAGAGTAAGGCAGCTTTAATAATAAGAGAAAGTCAGAAGTAAATTATAAGTAATAAGAAAAAACAGCTTTAGGCCTAGCAGGCTTAGCAATGTTATAGAGTTAATATTAAGAATAAGTATAAGCTAGAACCTAGTAAAAACCTTGCTATAAGGTTATTACAAAATTAGATTAACTATTAAAAGAATAGGAAATAAGGTAGGCTTAGCGTAACACGTATGCATTTAGCAAAGTTATAATAAATAATAACACATAAGTTATAAACCTAAGAAAAGGGGTATTACTAGGTTATAGTAAGGAAGTTAAAAGGGAGCAGGGACTAAGGCCTAGGACTACCTATAGTAATTAAGGGCAATTACAAATAAAAAAAGGCGCTCTGTTAGAGGAGTTATAAGATAAGAGCATAAGAGTACGAAGACCTACTATGGCAAGCCGCACCCTAGCTACGCATAGGTATATAAGAGGACAGGCCTTATAGAGAGATAAAAAGGCTAGTAAATATAGTATTTATATTACTAATCCTACCTATAGCTATTTAGCTATAAGTACGCTTAACTATAGCCTTTACTCCACTAGTAGACCTCTAACCATGACAAATACTAATAATATTAAAATCTATATATATATTAATAAAAGGGAAGCAATAATAGTAGCTAAGCTATAAGAAAGTAAAGATATAGTAGTAATAAGAGATAATATATAAGTAAATAATAATAAAGAAAAAAGGAAAAAACAGGCTAAAAAGAGAGGGTAAGAGACCTTTTTATAGCTAGATAATTAGGCTACTAATCCGATGTATACGCCTGGATTAATAATGTTATTTATATAATTAGGCACTAAGGTGCCTAGGAGCAATTTCTCTATAAGCAGTATTAATATTATAATAAAGTAGTAAGCTATAAGCTAATATAAGTAAAGTATAGCAGCTTTAATAATAAAAGAGAGTTAAAAGTAAATTATAAGTAATAAGAAAAAATAGCTTTAGGTCTAGTAGGCTTAGTAATATTATAAAGTTAATATTAAGAATAAGTATAAGCTAGAACCTAGTAAAGACCTTATTATAAGGTTATGATAAGATTAGATTTATTATTAAGAAAATAGGAAGTAAAGTAAGCTTAGTATAATATATATATATTTAGTAAAGTTATAATAAATAATAATATATAAGTTATATATTTAATAAAAGGGGCTTACTAGGTTATAGTAAGGGAGTTATAAGGGAGTAAAGAATAAGGCCTAGGACTACCTATAGTAATTAAGGGTAATTATAAACAAAAGGAAGCGCTTTATTAAAAGAGTTATAAAATAAGAGTATAAAAGTATAAAGACCTACTAGGGTAAGCCATGCCCTAGCTATATATAGGTATATAAGGGGACAGGCCTTATAAAGAAATAAAGAGGCTAGTAAATATAGTATTTACATTACTAACCCTACCTGTAGCTATCTAGCTTTAAGTACGCTTAACTACAGCCTTCACTCCACTAGTAGACCTTCAACCGTAACATTTAGCTACCCTTTAATTAACTAACTATATAACCTTCTTACTAAAGCTAGTAAAAATTTTAATAGAGCTAACATAAGAAAGATTACATATACTTATTACTAATGCTAAATAAACGCTAAGGCTTTTAGTAGATTTAAGTTTACCTTTAAAAATAATCTTAAATTTAATTATAAGGTCTTTATTAATATTATATAAATTAATAAGAAGCCTGTCCTCTATATTATTAACTTAGTAACCTTATTTTAAGCTACTTACTTTCTTAAACTCTAATAATAAAAAGCTTAAGATATTTAAAATGCCCCTAAGGAATATTAAATTAATATATATCTTAAACCCTTAGACTGGATAGTTTATAATACTAAAAGAAACTTTACTTTTAGTAAATTTAGGCATTTAGCTTAACTATTATTAATTGATATTAATAAAGTCCCTAGTAAAGCATATAATAATATCAGAAAACTTAAGCAATATTATGCCCCTTTTTAAAGAGCATATAATATTATTAAGACTAAAGCTTATAGTCTTCTCTTAAAAGAGTAAATACTTTAAATAGCTGTTAAAGTAGTTAATAACTCTACTAGCCTAAATAGCCTTACCCCTACTCTCTTAGTCTTTAAAACCTATTTAAGAATAATAAATAATTCCCCCTTAAGCTTTATAGTTACTTAAAGAGCTAAAATACTTAAAAAAGTAATAAATAAAGTAAGATATAGTCTTATAAAGCGCTAAGTTAATAATGCCCTTAATACTTAAAATAGCTTAATAACCCTGCTAATATATAACCTTCTCTTAAACTTTAATATATAAGTTTATTATAAGAAAGGTAGATAGACTAGCCTATATAAGCTTTTTTTAATAGAAGGAGAGACTTATATTATTAAGATACCTTATAGCCCTATAAAGCTTTAATCTATAGTTATTAAACCATATATTACTTTACTAAAAACAAAGCCTTTTTATAAGGATAACTAAGCTTAAAATAAGAAAGCTATAGAAATAGCTTTAACTTTCTAAAAAGGGCAAGGCCTAAGCTTAAACAACCTAAACTAAGAAAATACTAAGATTAATGCTTTACTTAAGACTCTCTCTAATAACCCTATGAATTTACTATAAAGAGGCTATGAAAGACCTTAGAAATACCCTTAACTAGAAGCTTTCCTTATAGAGAAAGAAAAGGCCGATTTTTAACTTATAATTAACCTCTGTATGTAAGGAAAAATAACCATGCCTAGAGAACTATTTAAACTCTCTAATAAGGCTAAGATTAACGCTTTACTAGTAAGAAATATGTTTAAATTTGTTTAATTTAACCCTTAAAAGCATAGAAGTAAGAGACTCTTTAGTTTATAAATAGTATATAAGATTAAGGGTAAAGTAACTAATTCCCTATATAAAAAATTATAATATATTATTTAAGGCTATAGTAACTATAGGAAAGAGGTTATTCTTATATAGTTTCTAATAATTTAAAGAGCTAGCTAGAGGCTTATTATTACTCTTGCTTTATTATTAAAAAAAAAGGCATTATAGCTTAGTTAAGGGATATTACCTAAGCATATATATAGTTATTATTCATGTACGCTAGGTAGCTAGAGCCACTAACTAGTTTATCAACTAACTTCCTAATATAGGAAAAACCTTAAGATAGGGGAGAAAACCCATATTCTTCCATATAGCTCTTACTAAGCCTCTAATATAAAGTCTTTATTATTTCCAACTATTAGTATAAGATATCTGCCAGTTCCCTGGAACTGCAGATAATAATAGAAGTGTGGTTATGCTTTATATAAAAGGTTAGTATATTAGTAAAAACCCCCTATAAGCACCTTCCCTCCTAGTCTGGCTCTTCCTTCTCTATCCTGTTGTTTCCGTTGCCTCTGGTCCCTTTCTTAGCCTTATTATTGCGTATCTGCCACGCCTTACTAAGCTCCTCTGCCAATCTATACTACTAAAGTTACCTAGTTAAAAGCACCTACTTTACGATATTTAGTGCTAGCTTCTTATTATTAAGTACTGCCCTAAGTTCCTGTAGATCTCTTATTATAAGCACTACTAGAATCAGTCTTAGATGGTTATATTCTAGGCATAACAGAATAAGGTAGTAAATATCCTTATCTCCTCCCTAGTATTAGTATATTAGTAAAGTTACCTTAGGCACCTGTCTGTTATAGAGGAAGGCATTTAGCCTTATTTTTTCTGTTTAAAGCTAAACTAGGGCTGTAGATTTATACTTAAGCAGGCTATTATAAAGCTTTACTATTTTTTTTATGCTCTTAAAGTTAGGTTCCTTGTCTACTACTATTGCTTTTGCCTGTCCTCTTCTTACCTAAGCCTTATGCCTTTACCAGATCTACTATTTTTCCTACTCCCTTTTTAATTCCTGTCTAGCTATAAGGCTGCTAGGGAGGGGGGGGGGGGCATTAAGAAACGCCTTATAGCAATTACGTCAGCAGCCTCTTCCTTGGCATTATAGCTGCAATGCTATTAACTTACAGGCCTGCTATATCTTCTTGCCTATACCACTATCCTTAAGTCTTTAGTAGAATTATTATTTAATATAATTAAGGTATAGATCTACTAGCAGTACTGCTGCTTCTGTCTCTAAGAGTGTTACTAGCATTGCCTTATATGCCCCTATAACCCACCTTAAGCATTTATTCTATTCCCTTATAAATGCTTTTACTACCCCTTATACTACCCCTTCTGGCTTACTGTAGGTGTGGTATATCCTAGCTCTATAGGCTATTATGCTTTTTATTACCTGTGTATAAAGGGATCTTACACACTCTAGTTAGCATCCCTACATAAATGTAGCTAGCACTGTAAGTGCTAATTTCTGCTATAACAATTTAGTATTTACCTTCTCTATATAGGTTAACTAATAAAGCTTCCAGTGAATCCAAACCCCTAGGAATTACACTGATTATGTCGGTTGTATTATTACTCTTCTAAGTTAGATTGTCATTATAATTACCTGCCTCTTTCTTATAAAGTGCATTAGCTTGCTCTTTTCTAGGTTAAACCTTAGCCTATACTCCTTTAACTACTTTTTATATATTCTCTAGGCTTTTTTTAGTTATACTTTTGTCTCCTCTGCTGTTTTTCTATATACTATAATGTTTATATTATCTAAGAACCCTAATATTAATATTAATTCTGCCGCTACTAGTCTGTAATATAGTAGTATAATATAGAGCAGAAAGAGGATAGAAGACGCTAGTAACCCTTACAGAACCCCTGCAGTAACTTGGATTTCCTTAGTAATACATCTGTTAAACACTAATTATACTCTCCTTTCTAATGTAAAGCCCTATGCCTATCTGGCCATCCACCCTAGCAGTCCTAACTCCTTTATAGTGTGAATTAATTATTTATAGCTAACAGTATTAAATGCCCTGGTAATATCTAGCTGTAGTAATAATGCTATTCCCTAGTAATGCTATGCCATTCTTATAACCTCTTTTAGTATTATTATTATTCATGTACGCTAGGTAGCTAGAGCCACTAACTAGTTCATTAACTAACTTCTTAATATAGGAAAAACCCTAAGATAGGGGAGAAAACCCATATTCTTCCATATAGCTCCCGCTAAGCCTCTGATATAAAGTCTTTATTATTTCCAACTATTAGTATAAGATATCTGCTAGTTCCCCGGAACTACAGACAATAACAGAAGTGTAGTTATGCTTTATATAAAAGGTTAGTATGTTAGTAAAAACCCCCTATAAGCACCTCCCCTCCTAGTCCGGCTCTTCCTTCTCTATCCTATTGTTTCTGTTGCCTCTGGTCCCTTTCTTAGCCTTATTATTACATATCTGCCACGCCTTACTAAGCTCCTCTGCTAACCTATACTACTAAAGTTGCCTAGTTAAAAGCACCCACTTTATAATATTTAATACTAGCTTCTTATTATTAAGCGCTGCCCTAAGTTCCCACGGATCTCTTATTACAGGCACCGCCGGAATTAGTCTTAGATGGTTATATTCTAGGTATAACAGAATAAGGTAGTAGATATCCTTATCTCCTCCCTAGTATTAGCATATTAGTAAAGTTACCTTAGGCACCTGTCTGTTATAAAGGAAGGCATTTAGCCTTATTTTTTCTGTTTAAAGCTAAACTAGGGCCATAGATTTATGCTTAAACAGGCTATTATAAAGCTTTGCTATCTTTTTTATGCTCTTAAAGTTAGGTTCCTCGTTTACTGCTGTTACTTTTGCCTATCCTCTTCTCACCTAAGCCTTATACCTCTGCCAGATCCACCGTTTTTCCCACTCTCTCTCTAATTCCTGTCTAGCTATAAGGCTGCTAGGGAGGGGGGGGGGGGCATTAGGAAACGCCTTATAGCAATTACGTTGGCAGCCTCTTCCTTAGCGTCGTAGCTATAATGCTATTAAATTACAGGCCTGCTATATCTTCTTGCCTATGCTACTATCCTTAAGTCTTTAGTAAAATCGTTATTTAACATAATTAAGGTACAGATCCACCAGCAGCACTGCTGCTTCTGTCTCTAAGAGTGCTACTAGCGTTGCCTTATACGCCCCTATAACCCTCCTTAAGCATTCGTTCTATTCCCTTATAAATGCCTTTACTACCCCCTATGCTACCCCTTCTAGCTTGCTATAGGTGTGGTATATCCCAGCTCTATAGGCTATTATGCTTTATATTACCTATGTATAAAGGGATCTTGTATACTTTAGTCAGCATTCCTATATAAACACAGCTAGTGCTATAAGCACTAATTTCTGCTGTAACAATTTAGTATTCACCTTCTCTATATAGGTTAACTAATAAAGCTTCTGGTGAATCCAAACCCCTAGGAATCGCGCTAATTATATCGGTTGTATTATTACTCTTTTAAGTTAGATCGTTATTATAATCACCTGCCTCTTCCTTATAAAGTGCATTAGCTTGCTCTTTTTTAGGTTAAACCTTAGCTTATACTCCTTTAACCACTCCTTATATATTCTCTAGGCTTTTTCTAGTTATACTTTTGTCTCCTCTGCTATTTTTCTATATACTATAATATTTATATCATCTAAAAACCCCAACATTAATGTTAATTCCGCCGCCGCTAGTCTTTAATATAATAGCATAATATAGAGCAGAAAGAGGATAGGAAACGCTAGCAACCCTTGCAGAACCCCTGCAGTAACTTGGATTTCCTTAGTAATATATCTGTTAAACACTAATTATGCTCTCCTTTTTAATGTAAAGCCCTGTGCCTATCTAGCCATCTACCCTAGTAGTCCTAACTCCTTTATAGTACAGATTAATCATTTATAGCTAATAGTATTAAACGCCCTAGTAATATTTAGCTATAATAATAATGCTATTCCCTAGTAATACTACGCCGTTCTTACAACCTCTTTTAGCATATTTAGTACTATCTCTATTAATCTGCCAGCCCTATTACCTATTTGCATGTCCAGTAGTATATAGCCTTCCTTTACTATAATAGTAATTCTCCTTACAATAGCTCCCTTAATTACTTTGCCTATTGTATTTAATAGCAATATTAGCCTCTACCCCCCTGGTCTGCCTAACTCCTTAGGGGACTTCCTAGGTTTATATAGAACTACCACCTTTGCTTATTAGAAGGAGGCCGGATAATATCCTAAGCTATAGTAAGCATTTATAAGGCGTGTTAAACATAATATTAGGGCTGCTCTATATAGCTTAAGGAAACCCGTTAGCAGCTCGTCTGGTCCTAGGGCTTTTTAACTTATTATATTCTTTATAACCTCTTTAATTTCCTCCTCTATAAACACAGGAACTGTCTGATTATTATTATAGTATCTTGTCCCCTTCTCTATCTCTAGACCTAGAGCCCTAGCTATAGATAGAAAGAAGAACCTCTTTATAAATGCCCTCACCTTACCCTTATATATAACCTTTACTATCTCCTCCCTGCCGTTGTTTCCTAGCCGGGTTAGTAGTAGGACCTGTTGCCTTTTAGGAGAAAGTCCACTCTATAGCTAGGCCTAACGCTCTAGGATCTAAAGACTCCCTTTAGACCTAGATAACTTACTAACTACCTGTTACCAGCTACTTCTCTTTTCCTTTAAGATAACATAATCCTGTTTTTTTATAGCTTCCGTTAAGGCCTACTACGCTTCCTACGTCCGTTATTACTGCTACTGCCTATTAGCACGTCTTACCTTTACTATTGTATCCCTTACTCTTTTATTCCACTAAGGCTATAGTTTGCTATACTCTTAAGGTTGCTTAGGTGCTACTATATTAGCTATCTCCGTAAGCTATTAGGTAAGCCACTATATATAGTCATCAATTTCTTGCTAGTTGCACAGCAGAAGCTCTAACCCCTTCTTTCTAAGCCTGTTTAAAGCCTTTATTATAATAAGGTTCTTATCCGCTATCCTCTAACCCTAGACCAACCCTAGGCTATTACTTAATTCCTTATTTATCCCGATGCTAATAAGCTGGGGCATATGGTTAGATCCGGCGATTTCCACTAGCCTAATAAATTTAATACTAACGTTATAAGTAGTCCATGTATAGTTAATAGTGCTATTCCTGCTGCTATGTTCTCTCCTTATTACTTTCCTAAACAGCGTAGCTAGGCCGAGTTACTACCTTATTATAAATTTTAATATCTTATTATGCCCTAGAGATGTTCGGCCGAATCTGTCCTATAAGGGGTGATGTTAGTTAAAGTCCCCTACAAACACACTCCAGCCCTTTGCCTAGGTATTAGCAAAGTGTTATAAAGGCATCTGCCACTTCCTTTTATAAGCTAGGAAATAAATATTATATATCTCTACTCTATATAGCTTAATACTGCACTAATCCTTCCCCCTCCCTATAGTCTAAAGTCCTATCTTAACCTTCTAGTGTATATAAATCGCCATTCTTCTGCTATATATTACTAATGTATAGTGTCCTTAAGATAGGTTTAGCAGTATACTATTATAGCCTCCTGGTTCCTAAATAGCTATTACCTTAGGGCTAACGTTATGCCCTAACGCCAGATATACTAAATTGCTTTTCTTCTGTATATTCCAGTACATAACCTTAATCATGTACTTTATTATGTGCTTTAGAGCACCCTGGTTAGGCTGGCTCCGGTATTGTTTAGCCCTCTAGTCAGCTGTAGAAAGGCTAGCATTGTGCCTTCCTCTGCTAGTCTCTATTATTCTAATCTTAGCTTATAGGTTTATCTTGCAAAAGGGCCCCTTAATTATATGCTCCTTCCTCTTAGCTGCCTCTCTATTAGTCCCCTGGTTTCTTCTCCCTAATAACCCTTGCCTGCAGTAGCTATTACGACCTCTAACTAATAGTTACAGAAGAACAGCGGCCTTATAGCATAAGCCTCCCTAGCCTGCTGCTATCTCTTATTGCTTACTAAGCACAGTTAAGACCATGCTGGATATACCCCTGTATAATTTAGGCATCTCTCCCGTACCTTACCTATTAATATTAAGCAAGTCCTCTCTCCCTTAGGGTGTTTTTCAGCAGCATACCTGCTATATCTTGCTTCCTTCTTACAGTATCTGGCAATATATCCAATCTTATAGCAGTTATAATATTGCTTTAGGTGGATTATCTTGTTATATAGCTTAGTATTAAAAATCTCTGCTTAGTATACTATTCCCCTATGGTATAGTCGGTTTGCTGCCTTAGTGCCCTTAACACTAACTACTAATAGTGCCCTTGTTGCTATTCCTCTTAGCTTCTATACTATTATCTTTGCCATATTTAATCCATTCTCCTTTTTAATATTCTTCCTTATATTCTTAATTATAATATAGTTTATTAATTGTATTAGGAATCCCTTAATAATCACACTAAACATCTTCCTATTTACTTCCGCCTTAGGTCCAAAGGCAACTCCTACCTAGGCCATGTTTTCCTTCTATTTCCTCCCTACTTCCGTAAATATAATAACTATATCTCCACTCTGCAATCAGCATGCTACTACTACCTCCTCTATACTAATAGCACTATTTACTGCCTTTACAATCTCTCCTAGCAATTTATTCCTAACTACCTTACTAATAGTGCTTCCCTTTACTAGTGCTTCCTAGTAATAGCAAGCCAGTATTGCTATACCCTCTATTTAGGCTAAAGGTATTATCATATTCTGCCCTGTAACTCTATAAGCCATAATATTTGCCTAAGTCCCCCTAACTACTAATCTAGTCCTATAAACAGCCTCTATTGCCTCCTTAACTGCCTTCTTAACCATGGTTTCTACTCTGCTACTAACCGCTTCTATAATTAAGGCCTGTAGGCCTCCTGTATCTGTTCTTGCTTAGGCTATCTCCCCTCCTATATTTATAGCAATTTATATAAAAGTTCTAATAAAAGCCTATACTTCTATTATTTCTACCTTTAGAATAACTTTTATTATTAATTCCTTTAGTAATTTTATTTTATTCTTTAGTTTTTCCTATACTACTATTACTCTAGGATTCTCTCCTTAATATTATGTTTCTTCCTAGGTAGTGCCTTGTCCTTTATTAGTCGCGGATCCATACAAAAATTTATTAATTATTGCACCCCTTATGCTGCTTACTCCCCTTATATAATACGCTATTACTAGGGGGGGTAATTAATAATAAGGAATCCGATTCTATGCTTCTTTTTCGTTTTAGGCGTAATACCGCGTCGTATCCGCGGTGTTCCGTCCTTATAGTTAACCTCTTTTAGTATACTTAGTACTATCTCTATTAATCTGCTAGCCCTGTTGCCTATTTATATATCTAGTAGTATATAGCCTTCCTCTGCTGTAATAGTAATCCTCCTTATAATAGCTCCCTTAATTACTTTACTTATTATATTTAATAGCAATATTAGCCTTTACCCCCCTAGTCTACTTAACTCCTTAGGGGACTTCCTAGGTTTATATAGAACTACTACCTTTACTTATTAAAAGGAGGCCGGATAATATCCTAAGCTATAGTAAGCATTTACAAGGCATGTTAAACACAATATTAAGGCCGCTTTATATAGCTTAAGGAAACCCATTAGCAGCTTGTCTAGTCCTAGGGCTTTTTAACTTGTTATATTCTTTATAACCTCTTTAATTTCCTTCTCTATAAACATAGGAACTGCCTAATTATTATTACAGTATCTTATTCCCTCCTTTACCTCTAGACCTAAAGCCCTAGCTATAAATAAAGGGAAGAACCTCTCTGTAAATACCCTTGCCTTACCCTTATATATAACCTTTACTATCTCCTCCCTACTGTTATCTCCTAGCTAGGTTAGTAGTAGGACCTGTTACCTTTTAGGAGAAAGTCTACTCTATAGCTAGGCCTAATGCTCTAAGGTCTAAAGACTCCCTTTAGACCTGGATAACTCGCTAACCGCCTATTACCAGCTACTTCTCTTTTTCTTTAAGATAATATAATCCTGTTTTTTTATAGCTTTCGTTAAGGCCTGCCATGCTTCCTGTATTTATTATTACTACTACTGCTTATTAGCACGTCTTGCCTTTATTATTATATTCCTTACCCTTTTATTTTACTAAGGCTATAGTTTACTATGCCCTTAAGGTTGCTTAGGTGCTGCTATATTAGCTATCTCTATAAGCTGTTAGGTAAGCCACTGTATATAGTTATTAATTTCTTGCCAGTTATATAGCAGAAGCTCTAACCCCTTCTTTTTAAGCCTGTTTAAAGCCTTTGCTATAATAAGGTTCTTATCCACTATCCTTTAACCCTAGACTAACCCTAGGCTATTGCTTAATTCCTTATTTGTCCTAATGCTAATAAGCTAGGGCATACAGTTAGATCTGGCGATTTCTACTAGCCTAATGAATTTAATACTAACATTGTGGGTGGTCCACGTATAATTAATAGTGCTATCCCTGCTACTATGTTCTCTCCTTATTACTTCCCTAAACGGCATAGCTAGGCCGAGTTACTACCTTGTTATAAATTCTAATATCTTATTATGCCCTAGAGATATTCAGCTAAATCTATCCTATAAGGGGTAATATTAGTTAAAGTCCCTTATAAACATACTCTAGCCCTTTGCTTAGGTATTAGCAAAGTATTATAAAGGCATCTGCTACTCCCTTTTATAAGCCAGGGAATAGATGTTATATATCTCTACTCTATATAGCTTAATACTATACTAATTCTCCTCCCTTTTTATAATCTAAAGTCCTGTCTTAACCTTCTAGTGTATATAAATTACTATTCTTCTACTATATATTACTAATATATAGTGTCCTTAAGATAAATTTAGCAGTATACTATTATAGCCTCCTGGTTCCTAGATGGCTATTACCTTAGGGCTGATATTATGCCCTAATGCCAGATGTACTAGATTGCTTTTCTTCTGTATATTCTAGTATATAACCTTAATTATATACTCTATTGTGTGCTTTGGAGCACCCTGGTTGGGCTGGCTCTGGTATTGTTTAGCCCTCTAGTTGGCTATAAAAAGGCTAGTATTATGCCTTTCTCTACTAGTCTTTATTATTCTAATCTTAGCTTATAGGTTTATCTTATAGAAGGGCCCCTTAGTTATATGCTTCTTTCTCTTAGCTGCCTCTTTATTAGTCCCTTAGTTTCTTCTCCCTAATAACCCTTGCCTATAGTAGCTATTACAACCTCTAACTAATAGTTGCAGAAGAACAGCGGCCTTATAGTATAAGCCTCCCTAGCCTGCTGCTATCTCTTATTGCTTACTAAGTATAGTTAAGACTATACTAGATATGCCCCTGTATAATTTAAGCATTTCTCCTATACCTTACCTGTTAACATCAGGCAAGTCCTCTCTCTCTTAGGGTGTTTTCTAGCAGTATATCTGCTGCATCTTGCTTCCTCCTTATAGTATTTAGTAATATATTTAATCTTATAGCAGTTATAACATTGCTTTAGGTGGATTATCTTGTTATATAGCTTAGCATTAAAAATCTCTGCTTAGTATACTATTCCCTTATAGCATAGTTAGTTTGCTGCCTTAGTGCCCTTAATACTAACTACTAATAGTACCCTTATTACTATTCCTCTTAGCTTTTATACTATTATCTTTACTATATTTAATCCATTTTCCTTTTTAATGTTCTTCCTTATATTCTTAATTATAATATGGTTTGTTAATTATATTAGGAATCCCTTAATAATCACACTAAACATCTTCCTGTTTACTTCTGCCTTAGGTCTAAAGGCAACTCCTACCTAAGCTGTGTTTTCCTTCTATTTCCTCCTTGCTTTTATAAATATAATAACTATGTTTTTACTTTATAATTAGTATGCTACTACTGCCTTCTCTATACTAATAGCGCTATTTACTGCCTTTATAATCTCTCCTAGCAATTTATTCCTAACTACCTTATTAATAGTACTTCCCTTTATTAGTACTTCTTAGTAATAGCAGGCTAGTATTGCTATACCCTTTGTTTAGGCTAAAGGTATTATTGTATTCTGCCTTATAACTCTATAAGCTATAATATTTACTTAAGTCCCCCTAACTACTAATCTAGTCCTATAAACAGCCTTTATTACCTCCTTAACTGCCTTCTTAACCATGGTTTTTACTTTACTACTAACTGCTTTTATAATTAAGGCCTGTAGGCCTTTTATATTAGTTCTTACTTAGGCTATCTCCCCTTTTATATTTATAGTAATTTATATAAAAGTTCTAATAAAAGCCTATACTTTTATTATTTTTACCTTTAAAATAACTTTTATTATTAATTCCTTTAGTAATTTTATTTTATTCTTTAGTTTTTCCTATACTACTATTACTCTAGAATTCTCTCCTTAATATTATGTTTTTTCCTAGGTAGTGCCTTATCCTTTATTAGTTATAGATCTATATAAAAATTTATTAATTATTATACCCTTTATACTGCTTACTCCCCTTATATAATACGCTATTACTAGGGGGGGTAATTAATAATAAGGAATCTAATTCTATGCTTCTTTTTTGTTTTAGGCGTAATACCGCGTCGTATCCGCGGTGTTCTGTATATTTCCCCTATATATATAGTTATAAATAAAGCTTAATTGCATAATTCTTATAAAGCTTTTAGCATAGATTACACACCTTTACCTACTAGATATTATAATAGTTATAATAAAGCTACTTTATAAAATTTTAAAAGCAGGCACACATTAGTAGTTAATGTATTTTAATTATTATTATTAAAAGCTTTAGATAATTACTTCTACTTATAACCTATATTTCCTTATTTTTTTAAAGAAAAGCTCTTATTTTAAACTTATTAAAATACAGACTAATAACATGTTAGGCCTTAGTAATACTAAATTCTTTAATTATAAAGAAATTAAGTTAAAAAATGCCGGATTTCTTGCAAAGCTAAAGCAACGCCTAGAGAAATTAATACTATTAATGTTTAATAGTTGCATTTTAAGCAAAGCTAATAATAATACCTTCTTATAATAAAAGATATAAGAAAAAAAGCTATTAAAAGTTAACTAAAATAATTAAGCTTAATATATTAAGTAAAGGGCTTAAGGTGCATATATTGCTCTT
Source organism: Aciculosporium take MAFF-241224 (assembly GCA_000222935.2). Classification (NCBI taxonomy): domain Eukaryota; kingdom Fungi; phylum Ascomycota; class Sordariomycetes; order Hypocreales; family Clavicipitaceae; genus Aciculosporium; species Aciculosporium take. The sequence goes on from AFQZ01000469.1 coordinate 24,379, forward strand.
ATTTGCCAACCTAAAGCCTCTTATAATCTTTCTATTACTACCTAAGGTTAATAACCAGAACCTAATAATATAATAAAGCTTAATAAGAGGCTTAAATAGCAAATTAATAATTAGAGCTATAGACTTTACTATATACCTTTCTTACTAAAAAATACCTCTCTTTATGTTTTTATTAATAGCTTCTTTATAAATAATAAAGATCTTAGCTTATAGCTTAGCTATATAATTATTCTTAGTAATAAGAAAAAGAATATTAATGCCTCTAAATTTACGCTTATAGGCAATATTATAACCTATAGCTCTATAAAATCTAAAAGAGTTATAAGAAGCACCTTAGTATTAAAGCTATATAAAATAGTCTAAGGAGTTAATATTACTTATATAATAAGTATAACTTTAAGCATTATTACTAATTAATTAAACAAGCTAAATATTCTAATTATAATATACACTAACTCTTTTTTATTATATAAGTATATTATTAAATTAAGTACTATAAAGGAGAAAAGGCTTATAATTAATATTATAATACTATAATAGTTATATAAGCAAAGGGAAATTATAAAAATCCAATAAATAAATAGCTATAATAACCTTACTAATATAATAATAAAAGCCTCTTTAAATAAAAGTCTTAAGATCTTTATAACTAAAAATAAGGCTTAGATCTAAGTAAAAGGTTAGGTAAAGAAACTAGTATTAAGCATTAAAGCTAAAGCTGCTTAAGAGGAATTAAGCACATAATAAAGAGTTTAAATTTAATAAATTTAAACGCAATTAATTTAAGGGGCTTTAAGGATGCTCTAGACTAAGAAAAGTTATTTATTTAGGTAATATTTCTTATATATTATAATGTTATTAATTTTTGCTTATTTATTGATTTTTATTGATTTTTTATGTATTTTAAAGCAATTTCTCTTTTTTAATAAAGAGAGAGTTTATAAGTATTAAAATTACTTATTTAGAAAATAGAAGGGATATATAATAATAACCAGGAATTATGGGTTATATACATAATACATATGTTTTAATTAGCTAGATTACTATGTTATATAACTTAGGGCAGTATTATGGCTATAACACTATACTTTTATATTATCCCTCTCTTTTTCCTTTAGATAATTACAACTATAATAGAAATCAGACCTTTATTACCCCCCTCTGCATTATTGCTATAGCATATTGTACCCTGTGAAACCAGCAGTTAGTAAGTATATAAGAAAATTATATATATTTCTTACTAGACCTGTTAGCTACTGCTATTAGATTTTAAATACTATAGAAATTCTATAAAAATCACTATATTATACTCTATAGGTTCTGCATAAACTACTAATATTATTACTATTTTTAATAAATAATAAGTGAAATTCTTATTAAGAAAGACTTTAATACACAGCTAGGGTATAGCTTGCCCTAATAGGTCCTCTTGCCTTATGCCCTTGTCTTGCAGCTCTCCTAACAGTAGGTAAATTTGCAAAGTTTTTTATTTTTTATTTTTTTAATAAGTTAATTTTTTTATTAATTAATTAATTAATATTAATTAGCAGTATCTATTATATTACCTATATAGTTAACTATTATATAAGTTAACCCACTGGGTTTAATAGCTAGCTTAATTAATTAACCTCCACCCCATTAAGTAACACAACGGGTGCTGGATCATAGCTCCTTTATTAATAATGCGACCCGCCGCGGATCGGTTACCGCCTAATCATCGGCTCTTTGGCGCGTTTGTACAGGTTTTGGCCAGTCAGCACCAACTAGTGCTTGCTTGTTTTTCCTCTTGCACCAGTCAACTTTGCATCCGACGCCCTTGACAGCATCAATTAAAGAACATCCCACAACTTCCCTTTTGGAGAGGTTGTTCAAAAGTCCGTTCTTTCATATCCGACGTGTTCGTTTTAGAACACAATGGCAACCACTTCGATGGATTACGAGGCTGCGGGTGGTGATCGTTATGAAGGCATGTTCGGTTCCGCTCAGAATGGCCTTGCTTGCATTCTCTTAATATTCACATTTAAATTCTGCATCTCGTCGTTGGAATACATTCCTTGTCTCCCACACTAATGTCACTATTCACTAAGATGAGGGCCCTCGCTACGATCGTGATAACAGAAGTGCTTCACCACGGCCTGCTCGCGACGACAACGACGGCGGTCGTCGTCGATCAATTTCACCAAACGGAAACGCTGACGCGTAAGTTTGTTTCATTTTTTGTTATTTTCCTTTTCACAAAGCAAAATATTGCTTAGAAAACTGCAAGGTCTTCCAACTCACCGATTTTGTTTCTTCAGTATGTTAAAGGAATCTTCTGGTCTCAAAGATGACGACGACGGTGCCGTGAACCCAGGTTCCAACCTTTTTGTGACTGGGATACATCCTCGGTTGACCGAGGCGGAGGTCTCCAAAATGTTTGAAAAGTATGGCGACGTCGAAAAATGCCAAATCATGCGCGACCCCCATTCAAAGGAGTCTCGTGGATTCGGGTTTGTAAAGATGGTCACTTCGGATCAAGCAGAAGCCGCCAAGGAAGGTCTTCAGGGCGAACAGATTGAAGGCCGCACTTTGTGTATTGAAAAAGCCCGTCGCGTACGACCCCGTACGCCAACACCTGGTAGATACTTTGGGCCACCCAAGCGAGGTAAGTAGAGCATTGATATCCTCTTTGCGCTGCCCAATTCGGCTAACTATGTGCGAGAACCTCGCCATCGTTTTGACGATCGCCGCCGTGGTGGACACCACGGTTCCGGCGGCTACGGACGCGATGAGTGTTACAGATACCGTGGATATGAACGGAACTATGATCGTCGACAAGACGAGCGTGGTTATGAGCGTGGTAGCTACGAGCGTAGTTATGACCGTCCAGCCTACAGAGAAGAGCGTAGATATGATGATCGTGGGTATGCTCGAGACTCCGATCGCGGAACATATGAACGCAGAGATCGTGACGAGTATTACGGTCGAGAACGTTATGGAGGGCGCGATGATCGGGAACGGTACGGCCAACGTGGGGCCACCGGGGGATATGAGCGTGAGCGGTATGACCGCCAAGCAGATCGCAGTGCTCCTAGAGATCGCGAGGCCCTAGCAAGTGGATCTGGCTACGGAGAATCAGTCCCAAGGTCTGAGGCTCGTGAGACATATGGAGGTTCGGATTCTATATCCATGTGTGCAAAAACTCTGACTGACTCGAGCAGGAACTGAACAATCTACTCGATGAGCTGGTGGATCTTTCGCGCCTCTCACACCCTCCCGTCTTGGTAAAGCTGACTCAGTCAATCCGTGCGCTCGCTGAAGTTGATGATTTTGAGTCTTTTTCATGCCATTTACATGGAGCGTGCGATATCATGAACATGTCATCGAACAAAGTCCCACGTCATACATGGGACAGAGAAAGATTGAATAATCGCCAACCTTCGGTTCACTATTATCCTCCGTTCCTGTTTTCTTCCCTTCACTGTCTTTGCTTCCCCTTTAGGTCTCTTTTGTTTGTTTGGCTGTGTTTTTTTCCTGATTTCAAATCCTTTTAGAGTTTGTTGTTAGTCCTGCAGCAAATTGGGCTACGAATGGGGTCACTTGTGACAGGCCTCAAATCGCGGCAGAATCCTTATTTACAGCATCGTGATAATGCGCAGCGGAATACGAAAGCTTGGGCAGCACAACATTCACGGGCATTGGCCTCGGCATTTGGCCAAGTATATCCTTTCTGCAATAGGTTCGCAAGCGACAACGGCAGCTGCCTCTTGCAGCGACATGTAACATTATCATGAAAAAAGTTATCAACCTTGGCGTTGCACAACTAAAATGGATCGCAACTGTCGGTATTCAGATTTGAAAACGTTAAGAAGCTACGCAATGATTGAATCGCACCACTTCGGACTAAATCGAAATTGATCGTGAACATGCCGCCATCCACGACCTAACGGCCCAGTCTTTGTAATAATTTTTTTCAACATCGAGTTGGTCAGACGTCTGACGCCTCTCGTCTGGAGTGGCCGGTGCCCAATATGTGCATGGAATGGCAGTCATTGCATGCTAGACGTTGTCTCACGATATATATATCTGAGGTTCCAGTTATTGACTTGCGAAGACACTTGATGGAGCTTCACCACCATTACAAGAGCTGAGTCTCCACCTGGCTTTTTTTTTGGTTGTCAGTCTTGGTATCATTTATTTGTGCAGTTTGCTGACTTTATGTGCATCTCATTTAGCCGTGGGTCGTGTTATATCAAATTCCCAGTCAACTTATACCTTTGCTTAAGAAATGCTTGTCGTTCTACCAGTATTACCTTGGTTCAGGCTCGGAGTGACACGATTTTTAAAGCACACAAAAAAGTCTTTTCAAAGCTCCGACTACCCATTCTGTGCATATAAGCTAGGTTAAGTATTAAGTTCCCAAAAAGACTGGCGAATGTGAAGTCATCAGTCAAAGTCACTCGGCAGTCGCCAACCACCAATCTGCCGCCGTTGCGTGATGGGTGTGTAGAAGAGATGGCAGACTGTGTGTGTGCCATGTCATGGCCGTGTATTCGTCACAGGATGACATGAATTTCAATCTTGGCTGTGCAAGATTGTCCGAGGTGGAAACTTGCTCCTAGGTTTTTCACCATGGGCGGATGCATATATAAAGATGAAAGAAATAATAATAATAAAGGTCATCTACTCCCAATCATGTGCACGAGAGAAGCAAATTCACAATGCAAGTTTTGCACCAGGAGCGCGGCATGTGATGCGAAAATCCATCTACATTTCACCACGTGGTGTACGATTCTGATTTACAGGAGCACCAATGAGCCAGCCTACGCCCGAAACCAAGGTTCCCGTTGCTGCCTCTCGTAACTGGTCACGCTTCCTAACTCGGTGACGTGGTTCACCGTGGGACTCCCGTTCATCTGAATCCGTGTCACGCGTAATGCTTTGAAGGCCAGAAATGGTGGTGATATTCCTCTGCGCAATGCGGGCCGTAGCTCTCGAGAGGTCGAAAAGAGACATGGGTGCTTCATCCACCTGGCGCGCCGCTGCACTGGCGTTGGCTGTTCTCGGTAGACGTTGATCCTCGGTAAGAGAATGGCCAAATGCGCCGGGCAGTCGACCAGCATCGGCCTCGGCATCCCAGGCCGCCTCGCGGGCCGCCTCCTCTCTGGTTGCCGAGTCGAGCTGCTCTTCGCATCGCCGGAAGCTCTGGAGTATATCCTGTAGCTCACTGGTGGGTGCGAAGCGCAAGGCCGTGGCAAGACATTCTATTCGCTGCTGGAGGTGCCGTATGATGGGATTCCCACTGGCAGTGCCCAGATGAGTTGGCCTCTTTGAGCGCTCGGTCCGGATGTATTGACCTGCCTGCAATGCGGCCTTCCAGGACCACTCATCGACGAAATTCGGGGCACCGCTGCCGGCCGTGCCAGGGCGGGTGGCTATGCGGCTCGCCACGTACGAGTACGCTGTTTCGAAGTCTTCTTCGGAAAGAGCGGCCTGGATGCAGAAGGCCGTGATGCGCCTCTCGGACGATTGATTATCGGCACGGGGCTCCTCCCTGGCAAGGCCGGTGGCCGTCGAATGGTGACTATGCCATGGTAGCCCGGCCTCGGATATGTTGGCGCCCATCTCCAAGAACTCCTGGAGTCGTGTATAAGCGCCCGGGTTCTGTTCGAGGATCTTGGCTATGATGGAGATGGGATCAGAATGCACACGCAGAACGACGGGACTGAAAAATTCTCCTGCCCTGAGAACCAGACGATAACCGCTCAACGCGTGCGTGGCCTTGAGGAGGGCCCGCATCCTCCTGGTTCCTGCCAACGATGGCCCAACCGTGGCCGGGAAAGCTCGGAGTCTGGTGGGAAATTAGTCGGCCGTGATGCGCTTGTTCAAATGCCTTGAAAGTGCGTCCTTACATTTCATCGCACTGTTTGAGCCCGCCTCGTGCCCGGTCTGGTCTTGTCGCATTGTCAAAGGCAGCCAGGGCAGATGTATAAACAACTTCTTGTATGGTCTCGGCCGAAAGAGGTTTGTCATGGGCATCTTCGAACAAGGATCGTGCAAGATGATAACCTGGTGGGACGGTGTCAGTAAAAACAAAACCTTCTTCTCTGCCGAGTGTGTCTCGCCCGTCAGGGATGAGCCATTTACGGTTCTCTCCGCACGTACGTCCTGTTGATAGCATGAGCTTCAAGAAGTCGGCATCCATGGATTCTCGTCCGATCGTGCACAGGGGGCCGTTCTCGACGGTTCGGGGGGCACATGCGGCATCATCAAACCAGCCACGTAGCCAGAGCAGACGCTTTCGGGCCCAAAGCATGTACTCGTCGTCCCGGATGGATGCCTGGTTGTCGATTGCCCGCAGCGTCTTGGCAAACGCAGCTCTTTGATCGCCCACGTCACGCGAAAACGTGAGATCGCGCACTCTCCTCACGGACAAGGGATGACCGTGACGTGCGAAAATGTATGCACTCAGTATGAGAGCAAGCAGCAGTCTCGTAGATTCGGCGCTCGGACAGGTCAACGGATTATTTGGGTCGAGGAGATTGTTTCTCGCAAGGCTCGCCGACCGGTCTTCCAACAAGGCGGACACGTCGTGTAGGGAGAAATCCGGCAGCGCCGCCAAGGCTTCCTCGAGAGACTCGTACTTTTCATCACGGGCGAGACCGCATCTCAGCCTTGCCACCACGGCGTAGAGTCTGGATAAGCACTCGAGGCTGGTGTCCTGTATGCTGTAGACGCAGGCGAGAGCCGTTGCCGCGTACGTGTGGCGGGAGTGATGCTGAAACTGTTTGGGAAGCGACATGGTCAAGCCGTGGCCGAAATGCACGTCGTCTATGCCCCCCCATTTCTCGAGCGCCTGAAGGGCGACGGGCCAAGACGTCGTCGCGGCCTGCGAGAGAAGCCAGGCCGTGGCTGCTTGCCATCCTTCACATTTCACACCGGTTGAATTCGCTTCGCCGCCGCCTGCTGCCGCCTCTGCTCCTGCTTCTCGCCATCGATCGGGACTGTACAGCCACGGTGCCAGGATTTCTCGCAGGTCACGATCAACGTGTAGCTGTCTCTGGGGTGACGGGTCGGGCTGCAGCAGGAGATGGTTGCTCGCTTCGGCATCGGATAGCGCCTCGAAATCGGGCAAGGACCTTGAGCTACCGGTCGCCTGTTCCTTCTTGACGTAAGGCAAGACGGTGGTTGAAGTCCAGGTATATAAGAAGGTGTTTCGATGGATGAAGGGTAAAAGCAGTTCCGGCAACTGCGAAGGTACTCCCGTCTCCGTGTTCATCGAACGAGCTCGCAGCACCAGGAAGCAGCCAAGCGCATCGCCCTGGATCGATGGCTCGGTTCCCTGGCATGTCAATGACCGCAGATGTAATCTTCTGGCCCTTTTGGTGGCCTCGGCCTCGGTCAGGTCGGCGACAGGTGACGAGTCCGGGGCCGGGGCATGCGAGTCTGTGTCCTGAAACTCTCCATCGGCGACCTGCTTCAGGAATGCCACATACAAGGAGGGTCTCGTGAGTTCGGGCAGATAGGTCAACAGAATGCGTAGCAGAACGTCTCGGTGAAGGGTGGACGCGTTGTGTTGACACAGCTTGGCCAAGCTTTCGATGTCGGCATGTGCAGCGAAGTGCACTGCCAGCAGCAGCACCTTTGCCGGAGAGACGGCGCCGGGCATGGTGTGTGTGAGATGCTGCTAGAAGGCCATGGATGAAGAAGCTGTTGGGCTTGGGCAGCGCTCGGTTGCGAATTGAAGGATGTATAGGGAGAGAGAGACCTGCGCTTTCGTTGTTTGTTCACAAATCATGGCCATCCATGCCCATACCATACCATACCATACCATACCATAGCATTCCATACCACACGTATATCAGGATTCAAGTCGTCCATGAGACAAGCTTGATTGGTCCACTTTTGAATTAAGCGGGGCTTTGTTGCAGCCAGCGCAGTGGCCTGTCCGGCACTAACATTGGACACTTTGCCTGGTCGCCTTGCTGCTGTGCGTGTGCAAGTACCGTCCGTTAGCGTCCATTTCCATCAACACACGCCCAATCACGGCCGCCTCTGGACAGATGCCGAGATTCGATTCTGAGCGCCTCAGATCAGTTCCTGAAGCTGCTTCCCGAGTCCGTCCCAGCAGCCGTTGCCAAGCCCAACATCCCAACATCACAATTGCTGCGTCACGACTCGACTACCGCATCCGCCAAGGGCCGACTCAGCATGGCATCAGGATATGGCATGCACGGAGGTATTTTCGTTCCATGCCCGATGGCCGTTTCTTTGGGGATATGTGATCTGATCTCGGCTGACGGCAAACGGCCTCGTGTCGAAAAGGCGTTGGACGCTGCTTTCCGTTCTGGCAGGAAGTCATGGCCTGCTACGTCGTGAACACGTCGGCCGAAGACGATTCGGGCAAGAAGAAATGCTCTCCCGTACTGGAAGATTACTACGAATGCCTGCATCACAAGAAGGAGGTCGGTTCGGTCACCCCCGTCGTCGAGAATCTCGCGAGGCGTCACGATAGCTGATGGCCAAGATGTAGCATGCAAGAGCGCTGGCGATGCAGGCTGCTTATGCCCGGGCCGACACCGCCACGGCGCGAGACGATGCACCGAGTGCCAGGCAGATACGGAACCTGGGTTTGCTGGGCAAGGAGGAGGATACGCAGAAGGTCCTCGGCAAGGCCTAGCGGCGGGCCTATCGTGACGTGACATTTGTCTACATCAGCCACTTTGTATCCGATTATCATGTGCAGGCTTGCTCTTGCGACCGGCGCAGCATCGTGTGTCCTGGACAACACATGTTCGTTGGACAGGACAAGCAGTTGGGGAGATTTTCATGTTCAGGTAGACGAAACGCAACGCAAGCCTCAAGAGTCGGTGGTCGGGTGACGCAGTGACTGCTGGTCTTGCGGAACAGCTGGCCTCTGTGACTCGTCTTGGTTCTCTCCGTCTGCGAATGACTGTCCTCGGCAATGTGCCGGACCGATCTTTTGACCTTGGGCGGGCCATTCCGCTCAGAACTTTGACAATGTCGTCGTGTTTTGCGCGCTCCCGTGGTGATTTCCTGACGGCCAAGATTGCGACGGCTGCATTTCTCGCCCATGTTTCTCATCAGCAATCCGGCTCAGCCGGCTTGTTGGGTTCTTGACGAACAGCGGTACGTCATCATCACTCTGCCGAATGATGTTGCCTTGATGGTTTGCCAAGACGCACATTTTCGCGCAGGTGTGGCGAGGTTGAATGAATGTATTCCATTGTTTGTGCTTCTTTTGCTTGACGGCAAGCAAGCGCAGACGCAGCAAGATGCATGATTACACTTGATGGTCATCTTGATCGCCTTGGACCTTGAAAATCAGAGCCCCTACCCTGGAGTATCTGGGCAGGCCCAACAATAAGAATCCATTCGAGATTGGGCCGCAGCGCCAGGAGTCTCAAGACGCAGAGGGCAAAGACCCAGAGGGCAAAGACCCAGAGGGCAAAGACCCAGAGGGCAAAGACCCAGAGGGCAAAGACATGCTGCCATCATCTGATGATGGTCGCGAATGTAGACAACTCGAATCGGACGCCATGAAAGAGGGTGGCAGCACAAGTCGTTTGCGCCAGGCTCGCTCGTCACCGACGAGCAGGATGGATGGCCCGGTTCGCATTCCGCAAGCCACACCCGTGACACAAAAGTCGACGACCAAAAAATCCATCCGCGTTGAATGGATGGCTAACCGTTCGTCGCTTACTTGCACTCGACCCAGTCGGTCGTTTCACGGAAAAGTACAGGTCTGCTTTGAAATCACAGAGCACGGCGGACAGTGCCACGACATGGGTTGACTGGGGCGGGACGACAAACGGTTTTGAGACAGGTCCCATCATATAACCATGGGATCGCACCCTGTCTGTGCTCAGGATAGTACCGGTAGATTGGTTCGGGATCTCGGACGGCGCTGTTCGTATCTGAGCAAATCAGCTTTGCGCAAAACCTTGATCTCCTTGGGCCGCCCGGTACTGATTTCCGTCGGGGACGAGGTCGACCTTGGGGGGCGTGGGCGTGTCCATAGTCACTCCACAGATGCGGCAAGGATGTGGTGTTGCTAGCATCACGGCGTCTATCAAATGCAGGCTTGAGTGGAGCGTTTCCCATCTCTCCAACGGGCCACTAGTCCTGTTTGAGAGAGGCATTCTGCTTGAAGGCTGCGCCCTCGAATGTTTTGATTCCAACGGAACAAGAAAAACACGAAACACTTGGGGAACTTCTGGACCCTGAGGCAGCTTGACCGTTTGACCCTTGACCGGGAAGCTCTCTCTGACCTGGGTCTTGCACGAACTCGACGCCGTCATTGGGTGTATGACATGTTATTTTTTTTTTTTTTTTTTTTCCTTTTCTTCAGAGATGAAATAGGCTTCATAGGTACCCTTGACCTCTGTCCACCAATCCAGGACATCATTTTTTTTTTTTTTTTCCTTTCTTCAGAGATGAAATAGGCTTCATAGGTACCCTTGACCTCTGTCCACCAATCCAGGGTCCGGTCCAGGCCCAGGTGGGCGCCCGACGTGGAGGCAGTTGGGGGGGGGGGGGAAACTTGTGAGGCGAACGGTGGGACGGAAACGGACAGGGTCAATCAGCAATCAGGCTCGAATCGATCGACTCGACTTTCAGCATGTGGCATGAAAGGATGGGGGGGAAACACCACGGTTTTCTTGCCCCTTGCCCAGAAAAACGGAATCCGCCACCCATTCTACGCCGCCGCAAACCCGCCAAGCCGCATCCCGCAACCGCAACCGCAACCGCAACCGCAACCGCAGCCGCAGCCGCAACCGCAGCCGCAAAACCCGCAACCGCAACCGCAAAACCCGCAAACCCGCCAAGCCACAAAAAGGCCGCGAGCGGCAACGGTGCGTAACGACTGGAAAAGGCGACGCCCGCATGCCCATTGATGCATTGGCCGAAAATCGTCGGCTCTTGGTCGACTGCCCACTGCCCGTTGACCTTGACCTTGGACCTTGACCCTTTTGCGTGGGAAAGCTGTGACACCAGACGACCGTGGGCTCTCGGCCCAAAAGTGATAAACGATGGGAAAAAGGGCAGGCAACGCCCGGCAGGCTGTGGGACGGCGGGCGAGCACGCCGCAGTCCCCGAGACTCTACATGTGTGTGCATACATGCGTGCTTGCGGTATAATCATCACTTCCAGCTTGGCTGGTGGTGGTGGTGGTGCATCACATCACCACTTTTTGCAGTCTTCGGCGGGCCCAGCCCTGATGATCAATGGCCGCCGAATTTCGGGCATGGAGAGAAGAGAAGAAAAAAAACGACTGCTTCCCGTCACAGAGCGAGTCACTTACCACGACCGCCACCACCAGGTACCTGCACTTGGATTCGGACGCAGGTTCGTGATGCACCACCACCTCCTGCCTGCCTGCGGGCGGTACCTGGGCCTCGAGAGCAGACCAGACGAGAATGCAACCGTCCAAACAGCTCTTTGCTACGTCAACCTCTCCGCAAACCCACCTGCATCTGCATCCACTTGCACTGCACTGCACTCTCTTCTCCTCTTCTGCAAAGCACCGGCCCACCGGGGAAATAAAGCTGGCAACGGTCGCCGGCCCCACACGGCCCAGAACCGAACGGCTTGATCCGCATTGCCATAAAACAGGGCAAACCTGGATGTAGTCAAGGTTATGACCAGACTTTGTCCTGTGTCAGGGACGTGGACAAGAAAAGGGCAATTTTTTTTCAATAGCCGACTCCTCCGAGAATACAGTAAAAGGACCTGCCTCTTGAATAATCCATAACCCGGCCACCGAGGGGACCCATCATGAGCCCGAATCGGCTTGCTCTTCACCTACCCAAGTACATACATACATGGGCAGTAGAGTAGAGCAGAGTTACACCATACATAGTACATTACCCTACACCCGCCCACTCGCTGGTCGCACCCCCCCTGTCAGTGCATGATTCTGATCCAGCCCAGAGCAGCTCCCAATCATGCTGCCCTGTTTGGATCGAGCCAAATTCCAAAAAAAAAAAGGTGCATTACAACACCGCGCTCGAGACCCAATGGCTAGACAACTTTTTTCTATTCGTTATTCCATCTAGTAACCGTTCCTCCACCCGAAGAAAAAATAACCGTTCCTCCACCCAAAGAAAAAATAATCGTTCCTCCACCCAAAGAAAAAATAATCGTTCCTCCACCCGAAGAAAAAAAAAGAAAAACAAGAGGGAAAAAAAAAAAACAAAAGAAAAAACCAAAAAGACCAAACGCCTTTGGTGATACAATTGAAGTCCCCTTTTCCAAACGTCTCCCATGTGCTTGTAACTTGTGCGCCAGACAGACCCACTGTCCGGACAAGTGCCGACGACAGTGACGAGTAGTGTACAGGATTAATATTAGACTTAATCAATGAGGTCTTGGTTCGAACAGGGGGTATAAGTTGAGAACATCTCTGGCCTTGAAGCAACCGCATCATGGGAATAGTGGAATGCCAACCATATCGTGAAGGCTATAAAAGGAAAAACACACACACACACACACACACAAACATACAACAATAACAATAAGAACCTAAGAAAATAAACAAAAAAAGAAAGAAGAAGAAGAAAAGAAGAAGAAAAGAAGAAGAAAAGAAGAAGAAAAGAAGAAAAAAAAGAAGAAAAGAATACATTTTTATAAGTTAATAGCTACACGTCTGTATATAAAATAAAAAAAAGTAAAAAAAGAAAGTAAAAAATAAAAGAATAAAAAATAAAAAAGTAAGAATAAAAGAAAAGAAAAAAAAGAAAAAAAAAGAAAAAGAATAAAAGAAAAAGAAAGAAAGAAAAAGAAAGAAAGAAAAAGTTTTTTTTCATCACATGCCTGCAT
>AFQZ01000468.1:0-37218 GCA_000222935.2 Aciculosporium take MAFF-241224
CTTCTTCTCTTCTCTTCTTCTTTTTCTTTCTCTTTCTTTCTCTCTTTCTCTCTCTCTCTTTCTCTCCTTCTTTCTCTCCTTCTTCTCCTCCTCCTTCCTTCTCTCTCTCTCATTCCTTCCCCAACCCCCCTTCACAATTCACCCAGGCGTTCAGGTCCCACTGGGGCTCCCCTCCTCCACATCACCAGCAGGATAAAAAGGCCATGCGTTCAACAATCGCAGGTTCATCCAAAACGGCACACTCCTCTCCCTCTTCCTCTTTTTGCTTTCCTCCCTCCTCATTTTCTTTTATTTCCTTCCATCTTTCTTTTCCTCCTCGTCAGCATTTCATCTTGCATACCACGTCAGCTATGCATCGTCAATCGGGATTAGAAAACCCGGGCTCAACGCCCTGCAATGGTTCGGAAGGTTCGGTCAAAAAAGTGGCAGACTCGGGAACTTTTTTTAAAAATTTTTTTTTTTTTAACAATGTGAACAATTTTAACCGCATTTCCGTTCCACGCTTCATACGACATGAAGAGGGAGGCACTTGTTAGAAAAAACCAATAAATTTCTAGACGGCGTTGTGTAACCAAGATTGCGTCATGCGACCCACACCTTCACAACATGATGCGTTGTAATTCCATCGATTATTTCTTCTATTCCTTGACAAAACATGTCCAGTGACCTGTCGCGGCATGAAAATGGCCAAAATCAAAATAAACTGTCGGAATAGGTGGAACAAATGGAATCGCTACATTCGGAGTAGTGGTTGCCCCGAGCCCGTAGTGGGGCAACGGCGGATGCACCACGGCTTATAATTGGTGGAAAACTCTGCAAGCCCTATCTAGGCCTACACCCCGGTAGTTATAATACTATATGTAATAAATATTGTGCCTTTTGGTATCCCCTTGGTTAAAAAAAAAAGAGATAAATTGATAACTGTCACCGCCCCCCCCCTCTAGTGCTATAGCATCATTACCCTGAGAGGCCAATATAAACACCCCCATTGTTGCCTGTTTCTCAAACCCGGTACTGTTGGGCTCAGATATGTATTAAAATACAAAAAGGCCACGTAGACGACGCAACGACGCAGTGCATTCAATAGGCATCTTGCTCGTCCTTTTGAAAAAGACAAAAACTCCGTATTCTGCACATGATTTTCTCCCTGCTCCAAAAGCATCATTTTCCTTGACAAAACACTGCAGGTATGAAACTCGTACGTCAAACCAACATGCCTGGATCTAAGAGTTGAAAGAAAAAGACCATCGTCGGGAAGTAGCGGGGTGTAAAAAGAAATGGGAAAAAAAAAAAGGGGGAATCATAGCCCGTGCCGAAACCCCATACGGCAATGAATAAACAAATTGTAGAAATCAATAAATGATGAATCCCGAGAAACAGTTCGACTTCAACATCTTCCAGCTGATCTGTCTCCAAGGCACAAGTCCTATTCGCCGTCTATGATGGCATCGAGCGCGTTTCTCTCGCTTTCAAACGACTCTGCCGTCGCAGAATCAACCGTGTTATCATCTTTCTTCTTGTCTTCATCCTCGTCTGTGTTGGTCATGTCCATGAACATTTGATCAACTTTACCGTCCTCTTGTTTCATGTCCTCGTTACTGTCTGTTGATGAGACAGATTGACGTCCGTCGCCGAGGGAGCCCCGTTTTGACCGTGGCCCCCAGACATCCGACCCCCAGATCGCTTCAGCCTGTCTGCGACCAGTCTCTGTGCGCCCGAGGATCTCCAGAGCCTTACTCTTTGCGGCCTCGGTGTGCAGATCGACCCCGTCTTCCATGCCCTGAAGCAGTCGATCCTCCAACGTCATGGACGAGCTGTTTACAAATAACGGACCCCGAGGGTCGAGAAAGTCAGGATGAATGCTGCTGTCTGCATCAGATGCATTCGTCTTGCCCTGATCGCCATTCAGTGAACCACTGCCCCTTTCTCCAAGCCCTCTTGAGGAAACCGAGTCATCGTTGCTGCCAGGCCCCGGTTCGTACATGGGTGCATTGCCATATGCACAAGCGCCAGATGATGGCATCATGGACTGATTTGGTGTCTGTGCCGCCGCCGCCGCCGCCGCCGCCGCCGCCTCGGCATTAGCTGCTTTGCGACGCAGACTGTTGGCTTTGCCCTTTGCGTGTTCTGGCAAATCGTCAGGATTGTCCACACCGTATTCGGCCAGCATCTTTTGCAGTTTGGTTGGCCGCGGCTTTCGAGTACTGAGCGAAACTTCAAGAATCGGCGGTGGAACAGGAGCAACGGGGCACCATTTGTGCAACTCTTGTCGGAAGAAGTTGGTTTCGTATGATAATAGGACTTCGGCGCCCTCGAGTTTGCGCAGATAAAACCGTTGCGTCTCAATCTCAGCTTCCGTAGACACAAGAGGGTTGCAGTATCTGGCAATGCGCTCCCGAAAGGTTTGCGCATTATCAATAATGTTATTGAGAACCTCTTCCTCCTCCGGTTGGAATGGTAATTGTGTAATCTCGTCAGTGAGCGACATGAGATCTTCGAGCTTCGGGCGAGCTGCGTCTCGGGGAATTCTCTCTCGATAATCGCAGATTGGGCAAGTGTACTTGTCGTCTTCTTTCACTTTGCCCCTCGCAATCTTTAAACACTTGTAATGATACCTGAAAGTAAAGAGAGAAGGAGAGAGAAAGAAAATCGTCAACTTGCGCATCTAGACATTGACCAAGTAGTTCACAAGCCAGCTACTTACCATTCATGACACAGCTCGCACTCAATCATCATTCCAGCTTCAACTCTTCTGCATATGCAGAAAACCTGCCGCGAACGATCTCCAAAGCGGGTTGCCCCTTGCTCAGGAGTGACTTCGCGGGATACCGGCTCCGCCGGAAGGCGCGGTGTGTCATTTTCAACATCAAAACAGTCTGCATTGCGCTCCAAGACATATTCAAGATGACTCTTGAGAATATGCAGCGGTGCATTCGACTTTCCAAACAGCTTCTTCCCCTTCCGCATCCAGTCTTCATGTCGCTTGCGTTCATTCTCCAGATCAAGCGTGCCACTGGGCTTGGAGTTCAGCTCCTCCAGGTTCCGTAAGATGTCCACGGCCTCCGAGTATTTCGGTCGGTTCCTGAAGTTTGCATTTCGACATCGCTGCGTGATTTCTATAATTTGCCGATGGGCTTCCCGCTGTTTATGAAGGATACGATCAACCTGAGCCAGCGTTTCTTGGGACACAGGAAGGGCATTGACCTGCACCTGATTGGAAAGCGCCTCAAGTTGGGGATAATGAATAACCTCAGCTCTGATCAGTTGTTGCGCTTTGGCCTCCCAGTTCTCTCCCGCTTGCAGCTGATCGCGGTAGAACTTCAAGTGATCATTATAGGATGGGACTTCTAATCGTTGACCCTCTTCAATAATGCCCTTCACATCCTTCAAGGAGAGAAAGATGCCTCTATTGGATCGAGCTTTTGAATTCCATCGCATTTGCTCCAAAACTCTTGACAAGCGATCGATTTCAGGCGTGTCCACGTTAAAGCTTCTCCCTTCTTCCAGAAGCTCTTCGATCGTTTCCATGGGAATTGTAGACGTACTTTCAAGAGCTCGAGAGGCGTTCAGCTGAAAGCGTTTGATGGCCGCTGCTCGTTCTTGCAGCAGTGCGATCTCGGGGCAGTCGAATCCAATGTGCTCGGCGTCCCTGAGTAATCGATGTATATTGCTCACGTGTCGTGAGTCGCGTTCTTTTTGGTCTTGACAGGCGTTCCCGATGGACTTGCGCGTACCATTTTGCCACGCTTTTTCATTCTTGCGTCGGTTCTGCTGTTTGCGCACAATGAAGTTGGTCGCTTCCTCCACCCAATCGTTGCAACGGTCGACAAACTCTTTGAGTATAGGCAGAGAGGGAAGATCAAAAGGAATGCGCTCGCCTTCGTGTAGAATAGCTCGAAGGGATTTTAAAGAAGGAGTCGTTTCCTCGTCGAGCATTTTGGCGTACTTTTCCTCCCACAATTCCGGCGTCCGCGCTTTCTCAAACACCTTTCCATAGGCCGTGGCCATTGCCTCATCCGTAACTCTGTAAATGAGAGAATGCCCTTCGCCGATAAATCGTTGCTCTTCCGTCTTGTCGCAGCACGCATAAACACCAGCATGAGCGATGCAAACAGTTTTTCCAGACTGCTCGCATTTGAATCTAGACAAGAACGCAAAGGTCTTGCAGTAAGAACAGCACTGCTCGTCTTCATCTAGAACATCCTCTTCTTCCACCTTGAAAGTGAGGGCACAGCTCTCCTCCCCAGACCCTTCGATGGAACACTTGTGAGGGGAGGATACCTCCTTGTGTTTGTCTCTAAAGTCTGCCCTCTGCGACTGCTCGCGCTTTTGAATGCGTGCCAGAGCTGGGGCAAGCCACTTCGCGGTCTGTATGCTTACACCCGTTGCCGCACCACCTTCAGCAGCTGTCCATAGAAGCTCGTCGTGTGAGAAACAAGGTTGTCTGCGGAACAACTGCAGCCTCGAAACCCCAGCCAGGCCAAACGGTTCCCAGTCAGAAGGAGCGAAATTGACGGCTTCGTTGAAGTTGAAACCATGATTGAAGCCTGCGTGATATGCCTGGGGAAAAGTAATGACGAATTGTCCCGCCCGTTGATCCAAGGCATATACCCGTACGCCGGCTTTTTGAAGCTGCTCGGGCGTGAGAAGGGTCACTAGCTGGAATAGAAGATCTGGCTGCGTCTCAAACAGCTCGGGTACTGCCTCCTTCATGGCTGCTTCAAACTTCTCCGCGTCCTCACCTGGTATGCCATACCAGGTTTTGGTGGCTCCGAAATGCTGGTAATTGGCAGAATAAGAATGGTGGTCCTCATTGTGCCAACAAAACGTGGAGAAGATCATGCCCACGTATACCCAAGGTACCGTCATACCGGATATGTCTGATTTAATATGCCGGAACAGGCTCTCGGGATGAAGAGGCAGAACGTTCAAGTTCCACAGGTCCGAAGCGTATGAGTTTTTGGGATTCTTCTCCATCGTGGGAAAGCCCGACCCATGTGTGGTGCAATGAATATCGGCGCCATACTCTACCTCGACAGTCTCTTCCAGGTCTGCCACCAGGCGCCAGAATTCAGTCTCAACATCTTCCTCGGTAACTGGCCGGTGACAGTTCAGGGCGTGATCAAACGGCATTTTCTTTTCAAAATATCCCTGCTTGAAGTCGTTTGCCTTTTGCTGGAACTGCTTAAGAGAGTATAAACCACCTTCTTCAAACCCAAACTGTCCGTCGCCAACCAAGCATCGTGGGCAGTTCCACTCCGTTTCGGGCTTACGTTTCAGTGGCGGGTCTAGACAAGGTCCGTGAAAAGAGTTGTCGCAGGTTTCGCAGACCAGTAAGGCACCGCCCTCCTCTCCGCGACCGCAGGTCTCACATCGTTCGCCGGAGACGTCTGGCTCATCCTTGGGTATTCGAGGCGCAGTGGGGCGGAAAAGTGTCATGTGAGAACCGGCAACTGTTGGTACAGGTTCTTTTTTGAGACGTTTGCTAC
Organism: Aciculosporium take MAFF-241224; assembly: GCA_000222935.2. Classification (NCBI taxonomy): domain Eukaryota; kingdom Fungi; phylum Ascomycota; class Sordariomycetes; order Hypocreales; family Clavicipitaceae; genus Aciculosporium; species Aciculosporium take. The sequence goes on from AFQZ01000468.1 coordinate 5,490, forward strand.
GTCTGCTGCTGCCCTCAGCATCTTCCTTATCAGCGTCTGCGTCCGGTGCTGCCAAGTCGGACGTGCCGACTCCCATTTGGCGTTTTGCAACCACAGAACACTGGCTCAGGCCGTTCACGCGTGCCTCGGTAGTATTGCCGCCCACTGCCGGGCTGCTTACCGTTTTGGCCTCGGGTGTGAAGCTTCTGCTGCTACCCTGACTTGATCTCGATCCAGAATTTACCGCAGTGAAGCCGCCGGAATTGATAGCCTTGAAGCTTCCAGAGGATGCAGATGTAGGGCCGGGCACAGGTGGAGTGTCGAGCATCGGGGCGTCGCCGTCAATGTCGTGTCTCAACCCGTCGAGGTTGTTCTGTAGAAATTCTGATGCTTGCCTGGCCGGAGAATCACCGTTGAGAGTGGATGGCGTGTTGACGTGGGACTTTCTCACGGGCGTTTGGGCCGGACTGGGAGTCAAAGGTCCGCCGTACTCTTGTTCCAGTTGTTGATGAACACCCGGTTTAGCAAGGCGCAAGTATTCCTCGTAAGGGCATAGCCATCGCTGGTAAGAGTTTTTCAGAGATGTGGAAAGAGATGACATGATCTTGCCACTGTAACCAAGATCACGGCCAATTTCTGCCCATTTCTTCAGCTTGCAGACCTTGTCGAAACCGCCGCGGGATTCAACAGCCTTTTTCAAACGGTATAAATCCAGGGGCTTCTTGTCCACATAGGGCAGTCGATGTAGGTTGCTGCCTTGTTGCTTGTGGAATTTGGACAGTCCGTCGAGATAAGTGAGATTCGCGCGAGTGCCTGTTTCGTTAGCCACGGTGTATGTTGGCGAATCGAGGCAGGAGACTCAACGACGTGGCCAATACTCACTTCCTTCCACTGAATTCAGCTCCTGCTTTCGAGTTCGGAAATGGAATTTCTAACGATTCAAATCTTAGCACCTGTCTGACGGGTCGGGAGCACGTTGTACGAAATGCACAAGGCCCACACGAGCGTACCTCTGTATCTATGGCGAAATCTGGGTTCCACGAATCGGGAGGAATGATCTTGCATATGCCGTACTGAGAGGCCCCGGGTGCAATCTTCTTCATATACTCGAGCGGATCTCGCCATTCTTCTTCAGTCGGACAGTAGGTCGGCGCCTCGGAGATGCCATGTGGCCGTGACTTCTTCTTCAAGGGTTCGCGTGCGGCCGTTGGTTGACCACGACGTTCGACAGAGGTAAGGTCTAGCCCAGTACTAGTCATGGCACTGAGTGGAATTTGCGAGTTGGCGGGATGATAACCGTTTGTATTGACTGCGCGTTTTGGTCGCGAGGATATTTGGGTCGACGATCCGATAGAAGGTGAATTGCGCGAGCTCACATTGGCGCTGGCTCCGCCTGGAGTTGTCATGGCCGCAGTTGACATGGGTGACATCTCCAAGCAAGGAAGCCTTGCCTGGCGATGGGACACAAGAACTTGGTCGCCGCAGAAGGTGAGAATCCTTCTGTGAATTCGAACAGTCGTCGATCAGGGGCTCGCTCGATGAAGGACAGGATTAGAAGTCGGAGAGCCGAATTTGATTGATTGTGGTTGGCGCGCCTTATGGCTGATGAGCTGCGTGCATTGTAGCGATATTGACACCGACGCTTGCGAGCGTATCGAGAATCACGACGAGTATGTACTATGTACTATGCACAGGCGGTTGTTTGTGTAAGAGGACGAAATGGTTTTTTTTTTCGAAGTTGGATCGACTGAGGCAAGAAGAAACCTTGTCGAGTGGGCTGCATGAGAGGTTAGTCTTGTCGTCGAGGGCATTGCTGCAACTTTTTTTTTTTTTTTTTTTTTTTCCCCTTCTGGGAAGGGGGGCCAAAAAAAAAAGAAGAGAGAGAGAGAGGCTAAATCGACTACTTCATAAAATGTTGGGGCCGCCCTCGCACTTACATGAATTATCGAGTCACTGGGTTCGAAAATGAAAATGCGTGCACCAAGGCTACATTTGATGAATCAAGAAAGTAAGAAACAGCACCACAGGGTGGAGGGAACGACCGGGGCTGAGGTAAGAACACCATGTAGACTTCGCAGGTGGTGCTGCTGGTGCGTAGTGCGTAGTGCGCAGTGTGTAGATGTCGGTGCGAGAACGAACGACAGCAGACAGTAGACCAAGGAATGGGGTCGCGGTTGCAAATGTGTGAGGTGAGAAGAAAGTGTGGCAAGAGGATCCCACTTGCGGCCAGGGACTGGGAACTGGAATGGGAATGGGCTGGGGCTAGCTGGCAACTAATGGGAACTGGGTCTCATCTCGAGGGGGGAAAGAACGATTCACGCGAGCCGTGGTGCGACTTGGCCCAGGACGACTTCTCGCTGTCTGTTGAATCGCCATTGGCCACGTCACCAGTACGCCATAGAGCATCAAATTGGGGCTATCGATTAAAGTATCGCTACTCTCGCTGCGAGCTTCTGTGCATGCATCGCATGTACTCGAGCGGGTCCTTGCCGGAGGATTGAGGATCCACTTTGCCATTCTCCAGCAAAGAGACGGCGCCGTATCGAGCAAAATCCATCGCATCTGAGCATGTGTCTGAGCATGTGTCGCTCTGGTTGGTCCATGTACACATGTACTTCCTCAGCACGCCACGTCAACCTTTACGATTCCATCAGGACCGGGTTCCGATTGCAAGCCACTCGACGATACGAACCTACCAAGCGCCCAAAGTATACCGGCACATGCTCCGTATGGAATTAAAAGACGCGCAGAACGCACTGTATGTACATATAATGAGCGTCGTCCCGGCCCGGCTGCTGCTGCGATTGGCCCTCTGGGCCCGAAAGTAAGTGCACGGTCGCATCAGGTACAATATGGGTACCGTGCCTACCTCCTACTGTCACTCCCAAGGTACATTACCTAAGTACTTAGTACCTAGGTACTTTAGGTAAGTACTTTAGGTACCTACTTAACCCAAGGTAGGTAGGTACCTTGGGTAGGAGAATTACAGACTCGGCCTGTCATCGTCCCATGAGTCAAGATGCCGCCGCTGCTTTTCGTTTGGCCCTTTCCACCTTCTTCAGCACCTTGTTCACTTCCGCGCCTCCGCGAATGCGCAGACTTAATTCCTTTACCATATCCCCCCATCGGATGTCGCCTCCGCATCTCGGACATGTACATTGATCGGGAATAACGTGCCCGCTGCCGTCATTGGACAGTGCATATCGACTCCAGCAATCCACGTGTCCCATGGCCTTGCATGCATCATTCGGGCACAACGCATGGAGGCCGTTGCTCGATTCGAGGTCCTGGGAACAATGCACGCAATGCCCTTGCTGCTCGAACTCAATAATGGCATGCGCCTTGCCCACGTACTCGGCCATTGGCATATAGTCCAGGGGAAGCGCATATATACCGCGAGCCTGAGCATTGTCATCAAGCGCCCCACGAACGGGTTCCGCGAAATCTGTCAGGACCCGGACATCTCGTCGAGCCGGTTCCTGCGATGTGTTCAGTCGATTCTGCCAAGCCGAATAGGCTTCTTTGGCTAAAAAATGCACATTCAAAGGCCACCTGGCAAAGCTCGGCACCCCCGTGAGCAGATGGATATTGGCCATGACAGACTTCATACTGTGGATTGGGCGTCTCGGCATCCCATTCCTCTTCCTCTGCGTCGAGATGCTCACACGGGACTCATCTGGAATATGCAGCGACATGTGCGGGTTTGTCAACGCCCACCTGGTCAGGGCTTTTGATTTAGAAAACTTGTGGATGGACGGTTTCCGCCATGAAAGAATGAGAGACGAAACGGGAAAAAAAAAAAAGGAAAGGAAAGGAAAGGAAATGGGGGATGGGGGGGGGGGGGCTCGTACTCGAATTTCAGCGCCGCAACCATGCTTGGAAAGCCAGATACCAATGTAATCATTTCCCAAGGTCGTAGAGTGTCGCGCGATGTGCGAGCCGCGCCGCCTTTGGACTCCCCATTGTGCTGCTTCAGACGACGAGGGGGGTTTGGCGTTGAGCCGATATAGAGCGACGCATGCCTGACCGTGGAACGAAGCACGTAAACTGTGTATAAAGCCGGCAACGGCTTGGTCTTGCTGGTCATGTCTGCGCTTGGGCTACCGGCAAACGTCTCGAAGCATTGTCGATAAAAGGGCGACAGAAGAGAGAGGCGTTGGATGCAATTCTTCGAATCGGCGACGCGGTTGGTGATGGCAAGATACAAATAGATCCAACTGTTATCAGTCCTTCCCCCCTTGTTGATGCCTGGTTGCTTGCTGCCTCGTCGGTAGATGAACCAGGGGTGGCAGCCATTTCCAACCAATGAGCAGGCTGGACGCCGTAGTCATGACCACACCGTGGACTGGACTGCAGCCCCACTCACGGCCCTTGTTGGCCGCACCCGACGAAGTTGATTCCATGACGACGTGGAACAGCAGCGCAGGCAAGCACTTGGTAAATCCTTCGGTTTGACCAGCCGCTGGCCAAATCTGACTTGGGTGCGCTCCATTCTCACAATAACAGTCGCCCGGTGTCTCATAAGCCGAGCTTTTCACATCATGTACATGGAAGCAAGTGGAAACGTCAACGTCAACTGTCATATATATATACATATATATATATATGAAAAGGCTATTGATTTGCACAATACACAACGTCTACCCTGTCCTCGCTCGCCCAAGTACGCCTCACAGCAAACCCTGCTTCTGCAAATCATAGTACACCTTTTCAGGCATGACATTGCCCTCCCCATCCTCCATCTGCACAATGCTCCCTTCGTCTAATTTCGACTTCTTCTTCTCCCTCTGGATCTTCTCCCACAGCCGCTGCGCTTCATCCATTTTCGTAATGTCCCTGAACAAGGTAGGGTTGGTAATTCCCAGGCACTTCAGGTTGTACATGTGGCGAGCTTCGTTGAAGTGCTTCTCAAACGCTCGTCGACCCTTGTATACGTAGTTTCCGCAAATCTCGCACGGAAATTCGACCCCCAGCCCATGCAGACGGTACAGCCAGAACGGAATAGGTTTGCCATCCCACCCCAGCGGAACTTTGAGGGGATTGTAAATCCTGTCCTTATCGTCCTCGTCCTCCTCATCGCCTTCCTCGATATTTTGCCTCGGCAGCTCAGACTCGTTGTAAAAATTCTCTAGTTCTTGCTCTCGCTCCCGCTTCGTCATGCCCTGTTTTCTTTCCACATTGACACGAGTGTCGCTTCGTTCGGTGCTCATCGCGCTGGCCAATCGTCTGACCCGGTACTCACGTTCCGCAACAGCTCGCTCCTTAAGTCTCGTGGCTGACACAACACCGCCGCCGGCGGCATTTCCCGACTCGGCGGGGGAATCGTGCTCTCGTTGTCGCCACTGCTCCTCGGCCTTTTTGTGTTTCCGCCCCGGCAGGTGGCTGTTGTATACGTTCTCGTTCTTGAATTCCCTCTCGCAATATTTGCACCATTTAGCGTCAGGACCGCCTGAAGTGGCTGCCGGGTTCCCGTTCGTGGACGGCGCGCTGGGCCAACCCTCGACATCGTTCTTCTCCCACAAGCTTCCGAACTCTTCATCAAAGGAGGAAATAACCTTGTCCGTGTTCTCAATAGGACGGGTTCTGCGCATAAAGCCTTCCAGGTATTGTGCCAGCTCTCCAACGTAGTTGAAATACTGGTCAGTCAATTTCTCGCCGCGCTTGACTCCACAGTACGCCGGCGCAAAATTGTCAAAGTGCTCCAGATATTGCAAGTATGTATGGCGTTTGACGTTGGGCAGGTTCAGATAGGATTCATAACAGGTGTTGAGGTCGAAAAATCGGCCGTAACCTTCTTCTCCGGAGAATATGATATCCACAACCGTGGCGACGAGTCCAGGGGTGTCTCCTGCCCTCCTCTGCTTGTATCGCTGCTCGGAGTTTTCCGCTTGCTCATTGGGGTACTTTGCGTGGTGCTCGCGGATTTCGCCAAGATGCTTGTAGAACGCGTCGAAGGGGTCGCCAAAGCCAAGCTGTTGGATTTCTGAGGCGCGGCTTCCATTGTCATCTTTGTAAATGTTGAGCAGCTCACTTGACTGTTTTTGAATCTGGTCGAGTAGCTGGGCAATCTCGTGATCGCGATTCAGACGATCTCGAATCTGTGAGAGGGGAGCCTTTCGTCAACAAAAGTCTTGCGCTAGGAAGAATGGCAGCGGCAGGCTTACATGCTTGGGCTCGTCGCGAGCACGATCGGCGATGCCTTGCTCTAGACGCTCTAGATCCTCATGAAGGTACCTTTGCTCCTCTAGAATGTACATGATGTGGTAAAGACCGAATAGCGCGCGCAACGACGTTGCGGCGGTGCTGGATGCGATGACAGACGGGCGACGTCGCAATGCCAAACGATGTGAGTTGCTGGTGCTGGAGAATGATTTGTCGACCCAGCCACCGCCGTCTGAGACCGACTTCCAGAAGAAGAAAGAAGAAGAAAGGTTGCTGCCGCCGAAAGTGGAGCTCTGCGCCTGCTGCCATTGGAGTTTTGCCGACGTAAACCCGAGCCATGCACAGAATCTAAACTTTCTAGACGCCTCAAAGGTCCTGCCTACCGTACGTATCTGATTGCGTCAACGTCCTTGGAACATTCTTTGGAAATACCGCAGGAACGCTTCGACGAGATGGCTGAAGGCGCTGCAGGCATTGACCGCAAGGCGGACGAGAGGATGGAATTCTCCACCTCCAAGGAAGTGACTGTTCACCCTACCTTCGAGTCCATGTCATTGAAGGGTAAGCGACCTGGCACTGCTCTTCTGTCTGTCGTCGTGATACTAATTGTCGAGTTCAGAAAACCTCCTTCGAGGCATCTACGCCTACGGCTACGAGTCCCCTTCAGCTGTCCAGTCTCGCGCAATCGTCCAGGTCTGCAAGGGACGCGACACTATAGCACAGGCTCAATCAGGCACGGGCAAAACCGCCACCTTTTCCATCAGCATGCTGCAGGTCATCGACACCGCCGTGCGCGAGACGCAAGCTCTGGTGCTGTCACCGACCCGCGAACTGGCGACCCAGATTCAGTCCGTCGTCATGGCTCTCGGCGACTACATGAATGTGCAATGCCATGCCTGCATTGGAGGAACCAGCGTGGGCGAAGACATCCGCAAGCTTGATTACGGACAGCACATTGTTTCCGGCACCCCTGGGCGTGTCGCCGACATGATTCGAAGGCGACACTTGCGAACGCGACACATCAAGATGCTCGTGCTAGATGAGGCGGATGAACTGCTCAACAAGGGCTTCCGAGAGCAGATTTACGACGTGTATCGATATCTACCCCCGGCCACTCAAGTTGTGGTCGTCAGCGCTACTCTTCCATACGATGTCTTGGATATGACGACAAAATTCATGACAGATCCGGTTCGAATTCTTGTCAAGCGTGATGAGCTGACGCTCGAGGGGCTGAAGCAATACTTTATCGCTGTTGAGAAGGAGGACTGGAAGTTTGATACTCTATGTGATTTGTACGACACCTTGACCATTACACAAGCTGTCATATTTTGCAACACCCGTCGAAAGGTTGATTGGCTCACCGACAAGATGCGCGAGGCCAACTTTACAGTGAGCAGCATGCACGGCGATATGCCTCAGAAGGAGCGCGACAGCATTATGCAGGATTTCCGACAGGGAAACAGCCGTGTCCTCATCTCTACTGATGTCTGGGCGCGAGGTATTGATGTGCAGCAAGTCAGTCTGGTGATCAATTACGATCTGCCCAGCAACCGCGAAAACTATATTCACCGTATCGGTCGAAGCGGTCGCTTTGGTCGCAAGGGTGTTGCCATCAACTTTGTTACTACCGAGGATGTTCGCATTCTGCGAGATATTGAGCGTAAGTTCTCGTGGTGGGGGAGTAGGCTGGTCGTGACGGGTGGATGATGCTGATTCTTCACTAGTGTACTACTCGACTCAGATTGATGAAATGCCCATGAACGTAGCCGATCTCATCGCTTAAATGCGTCGGGAAGATGACTCGAGAACGAAAAGGACCAAGGAAAAAAGACCACGGCCCTCTGGTTATCGCCCGAGGCCTAAAGCAGACTCATATGAGTGCTCGACACAGTCGGTGTGTCGAGATGGTGAAGTGGAGGAATGGGCCCATGCCAGGAACTAGGTTGGTGCATTCGTTCTTATAATCGTGCAGCCATTCTCAGGTGAGCTAATGATGATGGAGAAGAGTTTGATATGGCGTCATTCACTGTGAACAACAAGACGAAGAGGGTATTACGGGCGGCGCGCAGGAGTCCTTGGCAGGACGTTGACGTACACAGGTGCAAGACGATGAATCTCTTCAAAGAGCATGACCGTCACGTTTTATCCGGGCTTACACCCTCGTCGTCATGCTCGAATATTGTCGTCTCGGAGGTTTTGAGGGGATGGAAACATATGATCTTTTACCAGGTTGATTCCAAATAGTACGCCATAATGGGGCATAGGATGTGTCCATCTTTCATGTTCTTGATAGGTGAAGGCTGAAAGACCAGAATAGAGAGCACCGTGCCACACATGAAGAATGCTGCGGCAATGGCATCGACCACGGCAATCGTACAGCACAATCGTCCTTTGCTCGTGGTTCAACTGTACCTTTTCTCCTCAGCACGCCTTCATGCTCAACATGGCCAACCTTGGCCATTCATCTGTCTTGGCGCCGAATCCACCTGCGCCCACGTATCTCTCTGGGTGTTTGCGAACAACCCTTGCAGCTTATTGTCACGCCATTCGTAGTATGCGCCATTAATATCGCTCTCCCTCCCTCCCTCACTCTCTCTCTTCTTTCTTTTTTTTTTTTTTTTTTTCCTTAATCGGCAATGACACGGCGCATAGGGGTCCGGTTTAGTGGGAGCCAGATTTCTGCTCAACGCCAAACCATCATGCTGAAGAACGCTATGCGTCCTCTGTATCTTTTATAATGTCAGAGCCGACTCGATGGGAACAAATCTGTATTTTGCTCTCGCGAATGCCGTCGGCGCCCATCAGAGTGTCAGCTTCATCAGACGGAAAATAGCTCTGTACCCCTTTCAACTTTACGCTTGCTTTTGTTCTCGTTGTTGCCGCCCGCGGACGTGGTGAGACAGACTGCAAGCGTAAAAGCCCATCCCATTCACTTGCGTCTTCCCTCCTCGCACATGCAGACATGTTGCCCCTCTCACCAAACCATCTCACCACCTCTACAACAAGAAGCAAATGACGGTCACGATACGTCAGCGAGACGTCCTCACTATGCCCCGAGCCCTTCACGGCACCAACGCGGCCTTGCCCAAGCTCTTACAGTATTTCGTCGTGCAGGAAAATCTGGTTCTATGATTCGTAATAGGCGAGCTGTTCTACGGCCGGTCTGGCTACTGGAGACGGTGCGCAATCGCCCATTTTTCTCTGGACTCGGGCGCTTTGGGGAATAGCATATTCGTCCCAGGCCGCATCGGGGGACTGAGGACGACCGTTGAACTGGCTGAGGCTACGTTCCAACCGGGAAGCAGTTGCACGCGGGGTTCGTGCCGGTCCTACTTCAAAGGGACACCATAAAGGGGCGAAAATATGCGTATTTCTCAACATGAACACATTCCAAAGAACGCGACGCAACATGCGGCTTCTCGCTGATCTGTACCTGCCTGAAATGCTTGTTTCTCGCCACGAGGATGTCAAGATGCCCGTTTAGCCCGATTCGATGCCAGGCACATAACAAAGATTGAGGGTTCAAAGATGAAAGAAGCGTGTTTCTGAGAATTAAGCCTTGAAAAAAAAAAGGCAAAAAAATTGAAACACCTCCACGCTTCCTCGACACTATTCTCCTCTTGATCACTCTCAGTCTTGATCTCGGTCTCGATTTAAGTGTCGATCTCCGTAATGCCCTCGGTATCGGAAGTTGCGAACAAACAAAGCCCATCCCTCACATCCGTGCAGCAAACGACCAACGAGTCTTCACCGTGGTCATTCCCAAGAGCCATCTTGGCAAACAGGGCCACATCGACACAGTGGTACGGCAGGGGCTCATCAGCGCCCTGCCTGTACAGAAGCTGCGCGACGGCCTCGCCCCTAACCCGCCTTGGACATACGTAGAATGTCCCGTCGGGCTCGTGGACCAGCTGCGGTCCGCCGTCCACGTACGACACGCCGACGCCGGAAGTGCCTTGCCTGCAATCCATGCTCACGTCGCGCTCGCCATGGCCGCTCCTGGGGATCAAGAGACTTCTTGTGCTGGGGCCCTGATCGGACTGGACTTGTGTGACGCTCGGGTTGAAGAAAAAGGTCGTGCCATTGGTGTTGTTCGTGCCCGAGGATGCGTCCTGCGGTCTTCGCAAGACGAGTGGCTCATGACAGCCGGGCCCCGGGATGGCGGCCACTTGCCAGTTTTCGATGCCGGCTGCGAACTCGGTGATGCTGGGAGACTTGACGTGAGCGATGAGGTGGAAGTTTTGCGAGAGAGCGGGAACGTCTGCGGGCGTGACGAGTTGTCCCGTGACGCGGCCAAGCACGGCTGATGCTGCTGTCAGGAGGGCAATATACTTTGCCATTCGCGTTTGCTTGTTCGTCGCTCTCCCTTATAAACCGTCGTCTCTCTCTCTCTCTGTCTCTCTCTTTTCCTCTCTTTTTCCTCTCTTTTCTCTCTTTTTCTCTCTTTTCCCTCTTTCTTTTCTCCCTTCTTTTCTTCCTTCGGTTTTTGTGGAAAAGACACCTTTCAAGAAAAGAGGGGATAATCCTCCGCCCATCTTGCGCCAGTCATAGCCGTAATTTCATTATGGCAGCGCATCCCTTAACTCGGTTAACCAGGGGGGAGCGGCGCTAGGAATGCAGATTCCGGGGCTAGCGTGTATCGGCTCATAGTCACCTGGAGAAAAGGCTAAAAAGAATTTGAATCCCATGCGGACAGGGAGAACTGCAACTGATGTCCATTGGACTTGCTGATTTCCATGACATGGGTAAATAATGGTGCATCATTTGGCAAAGTGTAGATAACGACGAAAGTACCTATGGACAAGGTGAATGTTTGTTCAAAGAGAGATCCCAGGAAGGCTGTCAGAATATATAACTTGACGGGAATGTACATGGAAATCATGAGCTTACATACCTAGTATGTTGTATATACATATACTTACCTAGGTACCTAACTTTAAAAGAGGAGGGACCATGACCATGTCAATGCGTACTGAGTGGTCTTTTGCCACCTCTCTACTCAAGTATCCATGGCTTCATCTACATCTGGGAAGGTACGAAGGAAAACAAGGCAGCAAGGTGAGGCCATTTTCAAACTCGGTTCAAAAGATCAGGTCATGATCTCAGCGAGTCGGTGCTTCGATGGAGTATTGAGCCAGGACCCGTGCTGGTCGGTGATCCATCGATCCAAATGATATTGGTCGGTACATTAGGCTATTTTTCTCGTGATGTCTTTCTCTCTCGGTACATGCTTGTGCGGAGACGCCAAACGCACGGATGGGCAAATCGGGTATGCCGGGGGCATAGCAATCTCGTCTACGAGCGTACATGTGCGTCGGGGTACCTGACAAGGAGACCTGAAGTTGTTGGTCCTAACAGTGCGTCGTGCAGCCAACCTGGACAGTCGTGAAGCTCGTTCTTTGTTGAATTTTCTGGGCGGCGCATTTTCACGTGTGAAGCAATGCGATGTCGCACAAATGTGTCGCCTTGCTGTGCCACGAAGGTCAGTATTGCATACCGGCGGTAGGTTCAGGAACACAGACATGTGATACTTATTCCCATGTCCCACTGTCGGGGAGTTGGGATCCTCAACCCCAGAATTCGACCACGACACACGCCTGGCATCACGGCTGTGACTTTGGGAAGAACGCAGGGCCCATGCCCTTCCCACGAAACTCATGCTGGGCTTGCATCATGCATGTACATACCTAAGTAGGTAGGTATGTAGGTACTTAGGTTAGGTACCTAGGTAGGAGGTAGGTATGCGAAGTATGCATGGTCTGGATGTCTGGGTGCATGCCGGTGTACCAGGGCGAGGCTCGGGCCAACAACCGCAGGCAGGCCCGGCCAGGCCCGGCCAGCCTTGCATCAAATGGATGTAACAATGAAGATGTGGCGGCAACATCAGGGTTGACCGAGAGGGTCTCGTTTGTTGATCATGTTTGGTCTGTTGCTCGCATAACGATTTTCGGCGCCGCATGTCTAATGAATTTTACCTCGAGGTGGCATGCAACAGGGCCAGAATGGGAAGGCACGATGTCCATGCCTTTCTAGCGAATTCCTTGCTTCCTTCCTCACTTTTCAAAGAAGTACATGACTGCAAGTAACGTCATGGAGAATCATGTACATACGAGCCCGTCCATTTTGGTCTTTCACTTGGTGCTTTTCATACTTTGATCAAAGTTGGCATCTTGACTAATTTTGAACATTGTTCCGTACCTAGAGAGTCAGGACTTGTCGGACTTATTTTGATATTTTTCTCCCATGAACCAGCCTCAGCGTCACGCTCTCCACAGCTGCTGGAAACAAAATAAAACCGGATCCATGATGGGGCAACTGCAACAAGAAGGCGAAAGCGGTTTGCTACCGACAAAGAACCAACTTGACACATCAACTTCCTGATGCTAGTTCATATCCTGACCAGACATCTACTGCCAACCGCTGCCTATCTCCCTGTCTATTATAGTAGCTATGTACTGTGTACAGTACTGCGCCGCCGTGAGTCGGCGTCTTCAGAAATCAGCATTCGACAAGCAGACTAACCAGACATTACCTAATAGCAAAGAGCAACGACGACAACACGGTGTATTGCGACCGATCGCCTTGTACAATACCAGCATTTCGTTGCCATTGATACAATAGCCTGCGACAATTGTTTGTTGGCTCTGGGTTACAGGCCATATGCGAACAAGTGGTGGCTGAAAGCTTAGGCGGCCCAGTGAATAGATACTAGGGTTCTGGATTCAGTCCCGGAACAACAGACAAGAGGCGTTTTGTTAACAGACGGCTGACACCAGCTTCTCCACGCTCGCTATCCCATCGCCAATCGGGAAAAAGCCGCGTTGAGGCCAAATCTCGTTCACGAACTCGCTGCATTCATAAGAGCAATCATATCCTCTTGCATACGCCCGTGGGGACACCAATCCCAGCAGGGACAAGGAGAGAGCTTGGGACGCGGCCATTGAACCACTGAGGGTCCTAGTTCAAGATTCAGTCCCCGCAGGAGCAAGCCCCTGTCTCTCGGACTTGTGAGAGATGCGAGAGACAGCTTGTCCCTCTGGGGAGTCCTTGCGCGCCACTCAAAAGGATTTGGTCTGGCTCTTCAGTGTCAAGTTTCGGATATTTGCTGTTGTCGGGTTGGACTTGGCCATGATCTGACTCGCTGTTCTGAATCCCAAACTGTCCTGTACGACCAGTTTTTGCTTTTTATCTGGTCAAGACGGGACGACGAACAGCACCGCGGTTCCTCTCCCTTGGCTAACGGCACGATCCGTTATCCATCATCTGCGGCTCGCCCAAACAAGCCAGAAAGTCCCTCCCCGCACCCTACCCCTCCTCGGCCACCTGTGCGTGTTCCTGATTGACTGTCGGACTTTCCTGCCAGACAGCCAACCACAATGGGTCTTTTTTCGCGAAAAGATAAGATTCCCAAAGGGAACCCTTCCGTCGCAGCATCTCCATCGACAGGAAGTCTGTATTCAGCAACAACCAAGGGTATCGCAAGTTCCGTCTCAACTGGCAGCCTAAACATATCAGGCGCGGCACAGCTGTCAACAATGCCACCAGTCAAACTACCCAAGGTCGATCTTCCTCGACCACCCGACCCCCAACTTGACCCCGTCGGCTATCTCCGGAGTTTAGGTGCTGTGAGGGAAAGAAGCCAACTCATCTTCGAAAAAGCAACACGGAATCAACTGAACCATTTCGACGTTGATCTCAGCAAGCTGCCCGACGTCGTCCACTTTGTTGCTGGCTTGATCAAGGTACGAACGTGCACAAGTGACCATCTCTCACTGCATAACGTCATTTCACACTGTCGTCATGAGGCCGAGGCAGGGACTGAGCGACACGTATCATCTTGCTCCTTTTTCATGTCTGCCACAATGTGCTTCTTTATACAATGGATTGATAACGATTTTGTCGTACTAACAATACCCAATAGAGAGATTATGATGCTCCATTTACTACAATACCCGGTCATGGAAGGTACCAACACTTTTCCGTGGGTGGCCGTAATCGCATTGCCGATCTGTTATCGACTTGGCCGGAAACGGTTGACAACGCAGAGCGTTGTCGTCGTTTGATCGACCTCTTTCTCGTCAGTGTGCTTTTAGATGCCGGCGCGGGCACTCATTGGAGATACAAAAGCAGAGAAAATGGCAAAGTTTATCGAAGGTCGGAGGGTCTCGCCATTGCCAGCTTGGAAATGTTCAAAGAGGTCAGGACGAACAAGGTCTCCTGTTCTCAGCCTATAATGATCCTTACTGACCGTCGCAAAGGGCCTGTTCTCCAGCAACGCTGGTAATAAATACCAGGTCGACAAAGAAGGACTTGGAAGGTTGACTCTCGAGAAGCTCAAGAATGGCCTTCAGTCTCGTCCTGATAATGAACTAGCGGGCCTACAAGGCCGCACCGAACTTCTCATCAGGCTGTCTAGCGCGCTGGCCGATAGAACCGATTACTTTGGTGTCGACGGTCGACCAGGAAACATGATGGGTAAACACTCATGATCAGGTCACCCTGTGCATGGGATCAGTTGCTAATGTTAATGCGACACGTAGACCATCTCCTATCCCACCCTTCGACTCAGGCATCCTCGATACTCATTGTTCCCCTACCCGTTTTGTGGAACATTCTTATGAACGGTCTCGGACCCATTTGGCCAGCATCCCGCACGGCTGTGAATGGAGTGATTCTGGGAGATGCATGGCCATGCAAGGCCATGTCTAATCCTGGAGATGCCTCATGGAAGTCTATTCTCCCTTTCCACAAGCTAACCCAGTGGCTCACATACTCTCTAATGCAACCGATGCAATTTCTGTTGAACATGCATTTTGCCGGACAGGAGTTGTTGACTGGCTTGCCCGAGTATCGCAACGGCGGGTTATTTGTGGACCTCGGAGTATTGAACTTGAAGCAGGATGATATGGATCGCGGGCTTCAGAATTACGCGGATTACTGTAGGCGGAACGGTATCAAAGCAATCGAAGTAGCCCCCATGTTCGAACCAAGCGACGATGTAGTGGTGGAATGGCGTGGCGTAACTGTCGGTCTGCTTGATTTGCTCTGTGTTGAAGTCAACAAGGCGTTGAAGACGGAGCTTGCCGGCAATGAAATGACACTGCCCCAGCTTCTGGAAGCAGGCAGTTGGAAGGTAAGCTTTGTCCCATAATCCTTGGCCAAGGTTGATACAGGATCTAATCAACGTCACAGGGAGGTCGCGAGATAGCTGAAATTAACCGCCCTAATACCAAGGAGCCGCCGATTTTGATTGACAGTGATGGGACTGTATTTTAGTCGTGGCTCTTTCGGGGGAAGGGAGGCTTTGAAGGAAAAGGGAGGCCGGGGTGCATGTGTTGAAAAAGAGATCAAGTTCCTACGCAGATACCTATGATGAAGACATACGAAGGCAGATGTGTTTTGGGTTTCTTTGTTCCACTTGTGACGAAAACGAATCCCAGGTTTTATGCATCCGATTATAAACCATTCTTACTGTGGTCATGATTAGAGGGAAGAGTATTAGAACCATAGTAGTCTTCTTGAAGTAATGTTTTATTCTGGATACTCTGGAATAGAGCAGTCGAAGAATGACACGTTGTTCCGAAAGTGCGTCTTTTTATCCCCCCTGCTTCTTATACAAAGAAGAAAAAAGGGGCACTGTAATAAATGCGCTATTGTACAGCAAATTACATCCCCTCGTGACAATAACGACATACATGGCCCTCTGCAAAATCAACTGTCACCACATCCTACCACAAATTCGACCCTCGAATGAAATGCTGTACCGCCCGCTATTCCCTTTATGCAATAGTCCATTCTAATACATGAACAGACTAGTTTTTTCCATTTCCAAACACACGAGACAGGCAACTAACGAACCCTCTTTCGTTGTAAGAAAACCGCGTCTCTCGTAGTCGTCGTCGTCGTCGTCGTCGTCCAATCACCTCTTCCCCTTGTACTTTCTCTCAAACTCCTCCCGCTCCTGCTGCTTCCGCGTCTCCTCAAGCTTCCGAATGAGTTCCTTGCGCTTCTTCTCGGCCTTTTCTTGCTCCGTGGCGCTATACCCACCCGTGTAGTTGCTTATCTGCTCGGAGAAGCCCTTTTTCATCTCGTTGAGGTTCGTGTTGAGGCGTTCGCGGAGGCCGGCCTCGGGGACTTTGGTGGTGGCGGTGGGGGCAGCACGGGGAGCCTCGTAGGTGGCCTTGGGGGTGGCGGTGGGGGGGTGAGCGGGGAGGCCGACGGTGCGGCGGACGAGGGCGTTGTTGAGGATGACGGCCGTCAGGAGGGTTGCGCTGCCGAGGGCGACGGTCATGAGGTTGACGGCGGCGGAGAGGAAGCTTGTGGCGATGAAGCCGCCTATGCCGAAGATGTAGGTCATTGTTTTGAGCATCTGCTTTTGTTGGGAGGGGGTGTTTTTGGCGTTGACCTGCGGGGGCGGTTCCCGTTAGTGGAGGGGAAGGGGGGGCAGAATGGATACGTGATGGGATGGGAGGGGTTTGTTTTTTTAAAAAAGAAAGAAAGAAAGAAAGAATTGTTTTTGGGGTTTGGACATGTCAGGCGTACAGCTAGGGCTCCAACCATGAGAGCGGTGCCCGCGGCAGGGAGAATAAAATACGGATCCGTGGCCGTCAGGTCGGAAAACCACAGGAAGCCGGCATTCTCCATGGCCGGCACAGGGACATTGGCCATGCCGCTGACGATGCGGAAGAGGCCAAAGGTGAAGGGGATCTGGCCAAAGGACCAGAGCATGCCCAGGTTGCTGACGCCGTACTGCTCCTTGAGCATCTTGTTGATGTACTGGCCGCGCTGGCGCATCTCCATGTCGCCGTTCAGGAAGCCCTGCTGCGTCAGCTTCACGGCCTCTTGGGAGCGGGGGTCCTTGCGCAGCTCCGTCATGGCGGCAGTGAACTTGAGGCTGTGGACCTGCGGGTAGACCATGAGGCAGCGGAGGAGGATGGCGGTGGCCATGATGGAGGCGCCCCAGCCGAGGCCTGTGTAGATGTGGACGTGCTCGAGGGTCCATTGCATCATGGACGTGGGGCCCCAGCCAAAGTCGAGGCCTAGGGCGTGCAGGAAGCCGATTTTCTCGGGCATGTTCAGGATATCTTGCCCGTTGACGATGTCGGATATAGACGAGAGGTCGACATCGGGCGCGGGGTCGATCGGTTGGGCGGCTTCGGGCGCTGGCGCTGGCGCTGGCGCTGCTGCTGAGGGGATAGATTCCGGGGTGGGAGATGCGGTTTCTTGGGGACTGTTCTTCCTCCCGAAACCCCAGAGGGAGAGCTGCCGTGATGATGCCACGCCTCCTAGGAGGATGGGACCGGCGACACTGCGCACCCGCAAGGGCGACGGACTCGACGAGCAGCCAGACAGGTGGCATGGTGGCAACGAACCGAATCGGCGGCCGTGGCTGAGCCGTCGTGAGATGGTGCCGGAGTGGTTCTAGGAAAAAAAAAACCGAACGTTAGTTTGTTTTTCTTTCCCGCTTCTTGGCATATAAATGTCAAACAAGGCAGCTCAATCATGTCTGTAGACCAAAGTACAAGGGGAGGAATCCAAACATACAGCGCATCGGCCATGGAGCTGCCTCCGCAACCCCATCAAGGGCCCGGAGCGCACGGCTGCTCGGCTGGGAAGCATTGCGGGCTGCGATTGACTGGGGATCACGAAAAACGGCGAGCCGAGATCTCTCTACGACTTCTCACGGCTTCTTTCTGGGACAATTTTTTTGGGAGGATCAAAAAGGTCGGATTGGTCGGATGAATGTCGGATAAGGTGCTGTTGGGGGGGGGGAGGGGGTGTTATCGATAAGATCCTGAATGACATCAATAGGCAGAGAGTGCAGAATGATCTCTCGGTGCTTCCGCCATGTGTTTTACAGACAGATGATGCTCGCTTGTCATCATCTCGCCCGTATATTGGTTTCATGCAACTCTTGAAAGTGGCCATTGACTTTGGACGAAATGATCTGTTCAATGTGGTCGTCATCTTACTGATCTTGTGACCGGAAATGAAAAGAATCACTGTTTCCCTCAACTGGAAGTTCTCCATGTGAGAATGTGTTTCACGATGCCATGACAAGGTTTATTCCGCCCGTCATTGATTCAATAGCACGGTCGGGATGTTGAATCCATGGCTTTTCAGCTTGGGTCATCATGATTGACTTTGAAATGGAAGCTGGAGATGTTTACTTCCGTTATTACTATCCGGTGCGATACGTTTCCGCAGACTGAGAGCTACTCGAAATCCCGGAATGCGTCGAAAACGACAGAAGGGGAGATGAAAGTGCACTAGGGACCTGAACAGGCATTCCTATCACTCACCTCATGCTACATAGACAGCAGCATTGAGCACGCATAAAAGCAAACATTGGCGTACAACAAGCATACAATAAGCGGCATATCCTCGCAGCGAATACTGTCAGTTGATTATCTTATGCATAAGCTCCGTATTCTATTGCAAAACGCCGCCACATATCTGATCCTGTCCCTGGCACAAATAGCGTTGTATATGCGTTCCCAACTCTCATGGCATAGCAGATGCCCAAGCGGAAGATCAGGGTGAGGACTCGGCGCTTATTCTCAACGCAGTATGCCACGATTTCAGCCTTGGAAAAAAAAAATGCGATGCGCCTGAAAAATGATTGTGGAAAGCCTGCGTGTTTCCTGTTCAGCTTGCATGCGCCGTCAAGTACAACTTGGCAATGTAACACGTTTGTCCCCGGTTCCCGCACTGATGCGATGAAGGTAATCTCTCACTGCGTCGTATGTAGCACATCCTCCGCTACCCTGGATGTGAGAGGATGAAGTCGCTATCCTTGATAGTAGGTGTTGTTTCCCCTATAGATGGATGCAACAACAGATCCAAACAGACATGATGCCGCCGTGGACTAGCCCCCCATTTGTTTTGGCTCGCTCTAAAACTCATTCAACGAGGTTTCCCAATCTCTTTCATTTCACCCAACGTGTTTTCACGCCAGGTAATTTCGACGTCTTGAAATAAACATCTCACAGAGCGATAAATCATGGTGGAATGGCCAGCGGGGCCAGAATGAATAAAAACAATCGCCGTCATATTTTTATTGCAACTGGTGATAGACCGCCTATGACTTTCCAACGTTTATTCTAAACTTGCCAAGTCATCCAATGACGGTCCCGGGCGTTGACGTCGCTCTCGGATTTCGATACCGGGTCCAATGGGGTGCGCTCGCCTTCGGGTCAACGGAAAGACCTGTCATGATGAATCAGCCCCGCAAGTCCTTTTTAAACCAAGACGTAGTAATTATGATGTAATGATTGATGTAGGAAGCAACATTCATTCTTGGGAGCCCACGATCCCAATGACAAATGCCTACCTTGGTTCCTCCCCACCCTAATCGGAATGCGGCCTCGTGAGCAAACAGCTCTCCAAAGCCAAGCATCATGCCGTTGATGAATGGCAGCAGCAAGTTTATGGCCGCGCCTCGTAATAACGACCAGACGGTGGGCGGCTTGTAGAGAATAATGGGCGACCCAGAGGACGGCGGCGACGGGGAGAGCTCCTCGCCGGGGGAGTACTGTTCGCTGTCGGAGTGCATCGTGAGGCCGGACTCGACGAGGTGGCTCGACGGGTCCGAAGTCATGGTTTTCTTCTCTCTGCAAGCCAAAACAGCTTCTGGAGCTTGCTGTGCTGTCAGAATTGGCGCGAGACGGGTAGAGCACGCGCGTTGAGAATCCTAATTGATCCAAGATGGGACCGCGTGGTGCTTGGGGGTTGGCACCAGACGAGGCTCGTTGCATGTCGTCTGTGGTACCGGTCGGCCAACGGGAGCCGTCGGAGGTTTATGTAATCATTCGCTCCAATCCAGCAGTGGCCACTGGCGGGGCACCAGCATGGGATGGGCTCAGCTGGTGTGATGACGAAACAAACTACCTAGGTAGGTACCTACCTAACCTAGGTACCTGGTAGGAAGGTTGCCTTCATTCAAGACTTGCCTCCCACCTCACCATCTGCTCAACTTGGGCTTTTATCATCTTCCACTAGACGTTTATTTTCTGGATTTTGCACTTAGATTCCACACCTCCGATTCTCCCACAGGATCAGCCTGTTCCTTCAATCCCCAAATCTCTCCGTCACTCTCTGCGAGGCCACGTCGCCTGCATCATCAGCTTCAGCACCAAGTTCTGCCCCACGCAGCCTGCAAGGAAGCCCTTCGCGATGGCGGACAACCAAGGCACGCCCAACCGGCAAGACCTAGTCGACCAGTTCATGGGCATGTGCAATGCGACACCACAGCAGGTTTGCTTCATCACTGGCTCTATAGCTCAAAAACAAAAAAGTACATGTGGCTCACGACTTCCATAGGCAACGCAGTATCTTGACGCGAACCAGTGGGACCTCCTAGCAGCCTGCAACAGCTTCTTCCAAGACGAAGACGAAGCAAAGATGGAGGGCCAAGCAAGCTCTTCGCGAGACGAGCCCGAGCCCGAACCCGAATATACCGGCCCCCGTACCCTCGATGGCCGCCCCGCACCTGAGGCAGCGTCATCCAGTCGAGCCAGAGGCCAGCCAAAGTCACAAGCGAAGAGAAAAGGCATCGCGACACTCGGATCGCTAGGAGGTGGTTCTCATCAGAATGGTGATGATGATGATGACGACTCTGCCGGTGCCGACGATGACGATGGACGCGGTAATCTCTTTGCCGGTGGTGAAAAGTCCGGACTGGCCGTTCAGGATCCGAAGCAACAAGAAGCGGGACCGAGGAAGATCATCAGTGACATTTTGGCCAAGGCGAAAGCGTAAGAGCCCTTGTTCCTTTGTTGGCAGCTTGTGCCTAGCTCTCCCGTGCCCTGAACGAAAAAAAAAAGAGACCCATCATCGCGGAACAAGGCGACTAACTTGTCCTTAGGAATGCCTCTCGGCCCGATTCCGCCTCAGAACCCGCCTCTGCAGCCGGCCGATCTCGCTTCCGTGGCACGGGCGTCACTCTGGGTGGTGAAGGCGTCGAGAGTCGCTCCATCCCAGACCCTGACGGCGAAGCTCCAGCAGCCGGCGGCGATCCCCAAGAGCGAGTACTGCACATCTGGCAGGACGGATTCAGCATTGACGATGGCGAGCTGCGCCGATTCGACGATCCAGCCAACCAAGCAGACTTGCAAATGATTCGTTCTGGTCGAGCTCCGCTACATCTTATGAACGTGCAGCGTGATCAGCCTGTGGATGTCAAGCTGCACCAGCATGAGACTCCGTATAAGCCCCCGCCCAAGAAATACAAACCCTTTTCCGGGGCCGGTCAGCGCCTCGGCAGCCCTGTGCCCGGGGCAGGCACCTCCAGCTCCGCTGTGGTTTCCAGTCCGGCGGCTGCTTCTGCTTCATCGTCAGGAACAACGGCCACTCAAGGGATAGCAATCGACTCTTCGCAGCCCATCATCATGATCAGAATCCAGTTGCCCGACGGCACACGGCTGCCTGCTCGTTTCAACACAACCAGCACCATTGGAGATGTTTACGGGACTATTCAAGGCGCATCTCCAGAGACCAGGAGCAGACCTTGGGTGTTGGCCACGACTTTCCCCAATAAGGAGCACACGGATAAGGACTTGGTTTTGGCAGATGTGCCAGAGTTTAAAAAAGGAGGAACCGCTGTGGTCAAGTGGGCATGAAAAAAAAAAGAAAAGAAAAGAAAAGGATTATCCTATGAAAGTTATCGCTAGGAAAGGGATATAAAAAGTGCTTGATTGTGTCAAGTCGAGGGAACATACGAATCTCTTTTATAGACTCGAGAACACGAATGTGCTTGACACCAGTCAAGCTGTACCAATAAGGTGAAATCATGAACAAAAGACCTTGATGCCTATGCACATATCTCCACCCAACCCCTCATTCAACAGCACACATAAAACCTTGACTGCAAACCCGCCGTGCTTGCCGCTTTTCGATATTCCTGCCGTTGTACAAAACCAGATGGTATCATCGCTCCGTGACGCCGGGTTAAAAAAAAATAAAGTGCAAGGCAAGTTATCATGATCGTTATGAAAACACTGCTGACGACAGCTCAAGAAGGTCCCGAAAATGAGGTAGATGCACCCGCAGGCACGGGGTTGGGGCCATCCAGAAATTTAAAGTGTTCAATGGCGATTTGGCAATTCAGCATGGCAGAATTGAATCGCGCCTCACCCGGTGGCAATACAACCATTAGATACGTATTGGTAGTGAATTTGAGGATAAAAAGGTTGAATCTCAAGCCAGCCTTGTGCTCCATGCGGATGAACTGTTCCGCATTTCTGGGTGTGCCGGTAAATCTCGAGATGCTTTGCTTGAAGTGCTTCATAATGTTGGACATGCGTTCCAGTCTATCTTCGGTCGGATTGCGATGACCCTCTGGTGACGTCCACGATGAGACGGCCAGGAAGGACGTCCTCTCAAAGAGCAGCAGTTCCTCTGCTTCGATGGCCGTCCCTAGGTTTGCCAAGTTCCTCTCTATGACGGCCAAGTTTGGAACCAAGTCGTGGATGATGGACGCCCAGGCCTTGTACAGGCTCTGGTCCCAGATGGATGTCGCAAACGGCGTCAGCTCGTACGTGCTGCTGCTGTCTCCGCCGCCGCCGCCGCCGCCTCCGCCGACCGAGTTGACGTATTCGGTGGTGCGTTGCTTGACGATGCGCACTCGCTCTTCGTAGACGTTTTCGCGGGCCGAGGGCACCACGAGGTCCATCTTGTGGATGAGGATGTAGATCTTGGCGGCGGGCGAGTACTGCAGGAGGGCGGAGAGGATGGAGACATAGGTTGCTAGGTCGCGGTCGACGTCGCGCGATTCAATGTCGAAGACGTAGATGAGGACGCCCACATTGGAAAACACGTGCACGCGCTGTTGGGACAAATAGTTCTCCATAAAAGCTTCTTGTCCGCCGCAGTCCCACAGGTTGAGTGTGAGGTTGCCGAGAAACTTGACGTGCGAGAGGTCAATGTCGATTGTTGCGCCGCTGGATGGGGGAAGGGGGGTTTGAATTGTTAGGTCCGAGGTTTCTTTTTTTTTTTTTTTTTTTTTTTTTCGAATGTCTACATGGTAGAACAGGGAATATTGGTGGGGAAAGGAAGGAGTGGGCGCGACGCGCAAAGGAAGAGGCAATAGACAGAGGCTATCGAGTGCTTGCTTACAGACGCCGCGTATCTCGGGCAATGTAGTTGCTGAAGATGATGCTTCTCATGCTGGATTTCCCGCATCCCGACTTGCCCATGAGCAGAACCTTCTTCTTCTTGGGCTTCTTAACCTCAGTGCGGACGTCGGAGCGCCCGGCAGCGGCCGGCGGTGGTTGATCGGATCGCGGTGACATGATTTCCGCTGGTTTGTGTTGTGAAGCAGAAATTCGGCTGATGATATCAATGACACAATGGGACAACGGTCAAGGTCAGGACGGACGAAAACGTGGGGAGCAGGTGGGGCTGAGGCGGTCAAGTTTCAAAAAAAGGCGCCGGGCGGTTAGGAAGGAACCTTGTCTGATCAAAAGGGAAAGAGCCATCTGAGCATGGGGAGAGCACGGTCAGACAGACTAGATAACTGCTTGACGTTCAAAAAAGCCCTAAACCACGGGGCTTCTCTTGACATTGACTGCGTTGCAGCTGCGGTATGGTTTCTTAATACTCTTTGTGCTCACTTTTCATTGTTTCATTACACTTGCTTAGGAGCTACGATCACGATATGTGAATTCCAGTACCAGAGCGACCGTGCGTTGAGGAGCTTGAACATGCTACGTCATGGAACAAGAAAAAAAAAACAGCCCAACACCTATCATTCTTTGAGAATCATTTTTTTTCTTCAATCTCCACTCTCCCTTTCTCCTCGTCTTCGACCTCCAACACCTTGGAGGACGGCACATGGTCATTTAATCCAGCGACCTTGCTCTCAAAGTCACGCCCTCTTCTCTCAGGACCGACCACGACAGTGAAGATGATGCCAAGAGCAATGATGGCCGTTGCTACGCCCATGACGGGTCCATATGCCTCGACCCTGTGTCCGTCGGGTAGTCGTATGAAGGTCTTCTCCGCAATGGCATTGACAATCTGCGCAGATGGCGAGGAGATCATGTTGCCAAGCTGGTAAGTGACTCCGGGGAATGTGGACCGGAACGCGACAGGAGAGAGCTCGTTCAAGTGGATGGGGATCACACCCCAGGCGCCCTGGACAAAGAATTGCATGAAGAAGCCAGTGACGCTTAGTGCATGCTCGCCTCGGGGCAGAATCCACGCCGGAATCATGACCAAGGACATGAAAGCTGAAAAGATCATGGTTCGTCGTCGACCGATGAACTGTGAGACATAGCCGATAACGGTACCTCCAACACAGGCGCCGACTTTCATCACGATGGACGCCATGGAGGCGCCGGCATTCTTCAGCTCCTTTTGAGTGAGCATGAAAGTCGTGTACGAGTCCTGGGAAGTGTGGGAGTAGTAGTTGAACCACGCCATCAGAAACACGCAGTACACACACATTTTCCACTCCTTGGCAAGCATCATCTTGGTCTCGGTCCAGAAGGCGCCGGCACTGCTTGGCTTCTTGCCACGCGCTTTGGCTTCGAGAAATTGTTGCGATTCGGGAAAACCAACGCGGACGAGGCCAACGGCGATGGAGAAGGCGGCTAACGGCGAAGAAAGAGTTGGCTAATCATGCATGCGACCCGGGAGACGGCACAAAGGGGTGCAGGCGCAACTGGCCTGGTTCGGGTCATGACTTACCACCCACCCAGAAGACAGTCCTCCAGGTGTCGGTGCGACCCCCGACGCCAAGGTTGACACAGGCTGCGAGGACGTAGCCGAACGAGTATCCCTGCTGCAGTATGCCCGACATCATGCCACGAGCATTCGATCTGGACAAGGGAAGATGGATCAAGTTAGCGTCCCGCCACGTGTGAGGAGGAAAAACAAAAGCGAATGTCCCAATTGAGGGTGAACCAACGGGCACTGTTCGAGAGCCATGGCAATGGCGTTGCCGTAGACGCCTCCCATGAAGAGCCCGAACAAGCTCCGGACGGCCAAGAATTGGGAAAAGGTGGAACAATATATAGTGGCGATCTGGAGAAGGCCGAGAATGATCATGTTGGCGACCATGGGCCATTTACGACCCCATTTGTCGCCTGCCAGACCAAACATGGCCGCTCCGACGGAACGGAGCAAGAGCGTCAAGGTGATGGCGGCGGTGATGTCAGTTTTGGAGCGGCCATAGTGGTCGGCCAACTTTTTGGTCTGGATGGAGAGAGCGTGGAAGTCGAAGGCATCAGCCGTCCATGCCAAGAAACCGACGGTGAAGAAGAGCCAATTCTTGGCCGACAACTGGGCCAAGAGGCTGAAGGGGTTGATGAAGCGATCGGGATCTCTCCACTCGCAACGAGTTTCGCCGTATTCGTTGGAGAGGACTACTCGTTGGCGCCAGATGAACAAGTCGCGGAAAGACTGTTTGGCAGTGGCGAGTACACCGTAAGCCAAAGGGTCGGCTGGCTCATTTTCCCGCGGAGACATTATCCAAGTCCTGACTGGAAGCGCGAATCAAGGGCAGCTCAGGCTGAACAAGACAAGACTGGCGTTGATGACGAGGCTATGATGCTGGAGCCGATGCTGGAGCCGATGCTGGAGCCGATGTATAACCAGTACAACGGCGCGCGTCCTTGACCTCTTCAGGCCGGTCGAAGTGGCTATGATGCGAAAAGACAAGATGGGTCTTTACAGTATTCACTGGGGTGGAAAGGAATTTATGCAGGCCATCCAGACCATATATAGTTGGGGCCACAAAAAAAACCGTCAGCATATGCAGCTAGCTAACCATGTGCAGTGAAGTGGCATCCAAGGTCATCTGAATGATTGTCTCCGAAGCAGACGGTTCAGGACGATTCTGCCAATGAGAAGCGTGGTCAGGGCAAGCAAAAGAAAAGACATGGATGTCGAGATAGTAGACACCCACATTTCCGATCTCGACCGCCACATGGCCTTTTGGTTCGTCTATGGGTGAGACTGGGTGTTGGGCCCTAACACAAGTGCATGCTGACATGGGGGGGGGGGGAGGAACCTTTGTCCTTGTATGACCTGACTACTCCACGGGTTGCCGCAACGTATGATGGATTTCAGTACATGCAAGCGATTCGTCGGGGGGGTTGCAATGGCGCGCACAACGTTTGAATACTGCGTCCTTTTCTAACACTGACAGTGAGCATGCTTTGACCGAGTATTCGCCAGAAACGGCATTGAGGTGTGTAGGTACATTTGCAACGAGTGTCTTCGCCAAAACAACGATGTGCTAATGGAGGGTTGCAGCTAGCCCTGAATACCCCGGATCTCACCACGCGCCTTGGCTCGCTTATTGTTTTGGCATTCGCGTAAGGTTGCATTGTCGCCCTGGATGGCCCGATCTAACCTCATTTGAAAACCTGGGGAAAGAAATCTCCAGGTGCCCCGCAAAGGTGCTCATGCGAGGGCCGTCGCAACTGTTTCGTTTTTTTCTCCCTCCTCCTGATGAGAAGATGAATCTGAAGAACGACTATCCAGGGACGCGGTCTAGCAACCACCCGGCATTTTCTGCTTCGAGTTTAACGTTTGGTGGATGCAAGGATGACTTTGAACGCCATCGTCATGTTTTGAATGTATGCACTTGATTCGCGTTTTGCTGCGGGAAAGTCGTCTTATCTGTTTGGTTACAGATGAAGCCAAGGTTGGTTATTTATTTAGCCGGCTTTTGGTCATGCTCAGCGTGGACACGAACCGGGCACACGTTTGGGCGCGCCATGAAGCGCGCTCCTGACTCGGGCACATAAGATGGTGGTCAATCTTGGTTGCCGTTGATGGTTCGTGGAAAACCCCGGCTGAGCTGTGGACTCGGTGATGAAGTCTTTCTGGGGGTTGGAGCAGGAGGTTGTTTGCTGTCGCCTCCTACTTGAGAGGCCGGAGCTGAGGCGTCCTGGGTAGGACTGCGGATTGACTTTACTAGCGCGCTCTGGAAGCCGTCCATGATCCATCCGCACTTGGACATGGCGCAGTTGGGAACCGATTCCTCTAGTGAAGGGATGTTGCTCGCCGGGGAGTGTCTGTATGAGCTGATGTTTTCCAAGGCACCTGGCCTTTCTTGGTCAACCCAGCCCAAGGAGTGCGGTAGGTTTAGAAAGCGGCCTTGGATAGGGCCTGTTGTTATAACTAGAAAACCAAGGTCAGAGTTGGTAAAGTTAGAGTTGGGGTTAGTAAGGTTAGAGCTGTGATGGACCATGTCATGATGATGATAGACTACCTAACCTAATGAAGATGGTAGCCAACTACTTAGCTACGTGCGTGGCCTGAAAGAGGGGCAAGGGCACCAGAGACCCACGTGACATGTGAGGCTGACCAGATAGGTGCACCACATGGACACCTCGACAAGAGCCAAGGCTACCTAAGGCTTGGTATATGGTATGCATGAAAGATGATGATGTGCCTTGGTTTGAATTTCCTGCCCCGCCTAGATGCACGATCGCCCTCAGGTTAGGTTCGTTGACAAGGGCCAGGTCACCTCACCTCGGCCAGGTGTCTTCTCGTCTTGGGAGCATCCCCCCGGGGGGGAGAGGGATGGGGAGGAACCAGGTACATGTCGGGACGGACATGTAAGAATGAGCTTGGAAGGGCGCGCAAGGCTCCCGGGTACGAAGGAATGACCAACGAACGAGGGCGTTTTTGTTGTAGCACCGCTGTTTTTTTTTGTTTTTTTTTGGACGGGAGGCTCCCGGGTACAAAGGATTGACCAACGAACGAGGGCGTTTTTGTTGTAGCACCGCTGTTTTTTTTTTGTTTTTTTTTTGGACGGGAGGCTCCCGGGTACGAAGGATTGACCAACGAGGGCCTTTTTGTCGTAGCACCGCTGTTGTGGGCGGGAGGTGCGGCCGCGACTGGGAGCGATGGCGGCATGGATGACATGGATCGTCATGTACGGTACGTCGTGTTGGGTGGGTGGTAAGCAAGGTCGTGTTGAGGTGTCCATGTCACCTGGTATCCTGTCAGCAGCCTCACATCACATGTCACGTGGGGCCCGGACTCCTTTACCCCTCTCTCAGAGGCCACGTAGCTAGGTACCTAGGTAGCTAGATGATCATCATGGTATCACCATGAGATAGTCCATCATCCGACTTTATCGCAAGGCACGGTGGTTGGTCGAGATGGGTCCGAGCTGACGGCAGGGTTGGGAACCGAGATTTCTTTCTCAAAGGTCACTCATTCATCGTCTCTTTTTTTTGCACAGTGTTATGCACAGTGTATGCACCTCTTTTGCGCGTCTGGCATGCAACATTGCGCATGCAGGCGGGGCGGGTCGTCGTGGCTCGCAAAGCCGACAATCAATTTGGCAACTCGTCCAGTCTCGCCGGCCGGCACCGCGGGAAATGACAAACCAGGGTGCCCCTGTGTAGTAGACATGCGCGAGAAACGAACTGGCAGGCCGGGCAGAAGCAGAGGCGGGTGGGAGTCATGACGAATTCGCAGGCCATGTCAAGGACGGGTCCAGCCGTGCGAATCAGAGTCGAGGCAGGGTGCACATGGATGGATGGATGCATGCTAATAATCAACCATGACCCATCACCAACTTCCCATAAATAGGGAGTAAACGCGCACCAGCGCGACCCAGACCAACCAGACAAACCCCGGTGGTTGTCGAATTACAGCATCATACAGGGTAATGGAATAGGTACACGTAGAAGAATTACACGCAACACGAGAAATCCAAGCGGGGAATTGAAAAAAAAAAAAAAAGAAAAGAAAAGAAAGAGAAAGAGAAAGAGAACCAAACCTAGTCCTAGTCCACCCGGTCTTTGCTCGACCGCCTCTCCCGTTCACCCTCGGGCGGCGTCCGCAACCTCTTCCTCGCCGCTGACCCCCCATCATCATCAGCGGCATCATTGTGAATCTCCACCACCGACGCATCCATGTCGACGCGAAACGTCTTGCCCCGCCACCGGACCGTCGTCCCGCACAAGACGGCCCACGTCCACACCGGCAGCGCCATCACTTCCCTCGCCAGCCACGCGAGGAACCACTCGGCAAAGCCCCGTCTCGGCATCCCCTCGCCGTGGCACGTTCCGCGCGCAAATCGCGGGCTCTCGGCGTCGATCGCAAGGCTCCTTCCCGAGTGCAGGTGCTGAAACGTCCGCCAGTCGACCGCCATCCAGAGCGTCACGGCCGCGAGCCAGATGAGGCCCATGCAGGTCCATGTAGACGGAATGCCGGCTGTGTGGTGAAACCAGGGCAGCGTCGTGAGGGCAAAAGCCAGGTACGCACAGCAGACGAGCGACTCGATGCCCGGCTCGACCAGCGTCGCGGCCAGGACGGTAAACTTGCGTGCTCGCAGCCACCGGCAGCGGCGCGCCGCGTACGACGCCACCGACATGCCTGCCATGGGCTGGAGGACGACGTCGCCCCAGACGATTCCGTGGTCGAGGTAGCCCGGCATCTTCGTCTTCCAGAGCAACTCCCCAATCAGGTGGTCCTCGCAGATGTTGTAGGAGAAAAAGTCGACACCCGTGGCGCGGCTGTCGTTCTTGGCCAGCATCGGGTTGCACGACGGCGTCGTCGCCTGGTCGAGATGCGCCTTGCGAAACATGTTGCTCTTGCCTACGATGCAGGGGGCGATGCCGATGGCGTTGATGGCGCCGTAAAACTTGACGTGCGTTGTGGCGAAAAATATTTCGTCCAGCCGCCCGCCGCCTTGATGGACTATCTTGGTCAGGACGTTGTCGTCGCCGTTGCCGCTTGTCTCTTCGGCCATCATCCAGGGTGTTGCTTCTTCTGCCCCCTCCGACTGCGGGGTCGACAATGTCAAGAGCGCCTGGGTGCCGTCCTCGATGTCTGGTCGATGAAAGTCTACCGTGTCAACCACGAGCGGCATCTGGTGCACGAATCTGTAGGGCTTTGCTGTTTGGCCGGCGGGCGCGAAGCCCATCAGCTTGTCCACCATACGGCCCAGAACGCCCTTGGCGACCCAGACGTTGCAGTCAATGATCCAGATGATTTCAGTCTGCGCATCGCGGTACGCCCTGCTGATGTTGCGGATCTTGGGGTTCGGTCCCAGGTTGTCCACGTGGCCCTTGGTGCCATGCAACACGGGGTCGCTCGTCTCGGTGAGAATCTTGGCGTCGAAGCCGGGAAAGTCGTGGATGAGCTGCTGGAGGACTGGGTAGGCTGGGTCCGTCTCGTCTTCGACGCAGAGGCGGATCGATAATTTTTCCTTGGGATAGTTTTGCTGAAACGTGGAGGCAATGCATTCGTAGAGTCGAGGCTCGAGGCCCTTGACAGGGCGGATGATGGTCACCGTGGGCGCATCGTGGCCAAAGGTGGGTGAAATAGGTGGCGGAGCGGGTTCGGAGAAAAAGCGGAATCTAGCCGGCAACAGGAAGAGGTTAGCAGAAGAATAACGCCTGTCTCTCTCTTCTCTCTTTTCCTTTTCTTTCTCCTTAAAAAAAGATTGAAAAAAACAATTTAAAAAAAAAAAAGGGGGGGGAGGGGGGGGGGTGCTGCCTGCAAAAACACGTACATGGCTGCAACACCAATGGCCTGAACAACGACGACCGTCAGGACCCAGACGAGGCAGACGGCGGCAATGATTTCTATAAAGGGCACCATTTCAAGACGGTGGCAGAAAGCATCGCGCGGTGTCGAGGGCGTGGCAGGCGCACAAAAAGACAAAGGTCCGAAAGATACATGTGCATGCGTGGATGGTGGTCGAGAATGAGATTTGGAGTAGTAGAGCAGATGGTAAAGGAGAAGAGAGGAAGAAGAAGATGATGACGAAGAAAAATAATAATAAAAAAAGAACCAACGAGTAGGTTGACTCGATGAGGCAAGGTTCATGCGCCACAAGCAAGTGTAGAGGTTAAATTTCCATGACCGGCTGGACCCGACTGCGTCTCCAAGTTCCTGGGCCGCTGGGCATCCCAAGCCAGGCCAAGCCTTTTCGACGGCCAAGGAGACAGCAGATGGGCGTGTCCGAGCAGACCAAGTGAGCCCACAATTCCAGGGCCCGAACGGATGCTAAGCAAGCTCAGTTCTCGTGAATCCTGTCGTCCGTCCCCTGGGGAAAATCCTGAGAGGAAAAACCCTGAGGGGAAAAATGTGGTCCCGAGCGTCTAGATCAAGGGGCTTTAGATGGGCGCCGTGCGGGTGCGGGTGCCAAAAGACATGCATGTGTACACCGGTTGGTAGGAGGGAATAGGAATGAATGTACATGTGTGATGCGAGATGAGGGAAACAAAAAGGACTTTGTGCAAGATGCACTGTATGTCGGTAGGGAATTGGATAATGAAACATGGAACAGCTGGAGGACTGCATGTGCTGCACATTGCACAGTATGGGCCTTTTTGGGTGGGTCGACTGTACGTCACGACGAGGGCTGGGCCAATCGTCTTCCTCGCTTGAGCTGCCAGAGCTCCAACCTCATTTGAGAATTTTCTCCTTTGACTTGCCACACATTTCCGTCGCTTTCTGTCCCACGACACCTTGTTTTGCAACGGGCCGTTTGAGCTCTCATCTGCTCAGATTTGGTAACAGTCTTGCGTTGCTGACCATGTCTTAAGACAGGTAGGTCGATTGTCATGCCATGTTGCTGCATTGTTTTGCTTTTCTGCTTTTCTTGTTT